>MU226765.1:5106125-5127612 GCA_018584345.1 Thuja plicata
ATACATTCTACATTCTAGATCCATTTGATGCATACATACTTGTGGATTCATGGATTCGAATCCGCCACAAGGGCTTCCATATAAGCAAGGTGAATTTATGTGTTTACTTTGTTTATCTCTGCAATTTTCAATTACATATATTAAGGTTAATTCCAAAACCGCGGTTTGACCAAGGCAAACCCCTTTCCCCCAAAAAACAAACATTTTTCTTGCAAGTATATGTTCAAGACTGTAAATCCGAGGCCAGATCTGGATACCCTTTTCAAATTTCTTTTAGACTGTGCGAACAGGGACACTTTTGGAGTTGAGCGGATCGAGTTGGCAAAAGTGGTACAGGGTCGACCTTTTTCATATGACGACATCGAAACAGAAAAAGATTTCTGGGTTTTGTTCATCTTTGTGTTTCAATTCGGTATCAACTGTCAGCATATCCAGAAACAGTCTACAGATCTCAGAAAATAGCAATCTTTGATATGCCATTTTGGAAGGTTGGTACTTTCTCCTATTCTTTTCAATTACTGTCATTAATCATATTAATCAATTAATTTACAGAATTTAAGATCCCCTTTCTTGGTCTCTTTCCAAATAGTGGATTCATTTGTGTATTAACCCTTTGGGGTTGATCAAAATTGGATCTCCTATTTGTGTATTTAAGGGTGAAAGAAAGGAGCATCTTATCTTCCCTTAATCACAATCACAATTGCAATATACAATCAATCAAGTTCAAGTAAGTGTAAAGTGGGGTTAAGGAAATCAACATAAATAAAAATTAACAATTCAAACCCTCCTCTTAACCAAACTATTTCATCCTTACACCTCCTTAAACCACCCACACCATTTTTCTTCTTTACAGAAAGCATCATTTACCCGTTAGAAATTTGGGAAGCTGAGTTCCTACTGTATTTGGGTATAATGATCCCATGGTGTCACTTGACCTAGCCCGCTTCCAAGTTCCCCAACTGTTCCCAATCCTGGAAAATTTGGTCTTTGTTGGGCAACTGCCCATAGCACATATGATATCATGTAAAACTTGGAATGTTGGATGACGCCCTTCAGCTACGTGTCCACGTGATTGGCTATGATAGCCGCCTAGTTGAAGGTTTGACTGCATGTGGTGATGTAGTACAGAAAGTAGTATATCCATGCTGAGAAATCTCAGGCATGGAGCAATCCAAAGATCTTGCACAAGAATATAATGCCCACCTGAATGGGCTTTTTGAACTCCCTGTGGGGAATTTCCATCTTCATCTTCCTACAATCCCTCTTTGGGGACTTGAGCCAGTGGCTATTGAGATGTTGTCGAGAGATAAGGGTAGTGTCCTCAAACTCCTACAATGTCTAGACCCGATTCTAGATAATGGATCCTTTGAATTGTGGGATCCCTAGCCCTGAGGCAAAAGTTGTTGCGTCCAGGGTGACAATTGTTGTTGGGTACTGTAATGGCCGGGGATCCGAAAAGAGAATGGTCCGAGTAGGTGCATTGTAGAAATTTGCCAGCTTGAGTATTAACTTCAGTGATTACACCAGACAAGGGAAGTTTGCTGGCTTAATGATGCCGGATGCAACTAGCTGGGTGGCCAAATTATCTCCAGTGGCCTTCAACCTGTAAATGGCTTGGATCAAGCCTTGCATTTCAGCCCAAAGTCCGGGCTCCATGTTGGTTATTTCTTGAACTCTGGAATCCACCTTGGATCCCATGAGAACACCCTCCTTTGGATATTTGGAGGTCAAGGGTAGCTTAGCTAAAAACCTTTCAGCCTTGGTTTTAGTGGCCGCCCGGGTGGAAGTGGTAGGTAGCTCCGGGCTATCAGGAGGGGTGATTACTTCAGATATCTTTGATCAACTTATCCACAACCTGCAAGACTAGAGAACTGTTAGGATATGATACATAAAAGAATATTAAAACTTTGGGGAAATTGTCACCACCCTGCACCTGTTCAATAAGTGTTAGTACATACCAAAATCCTAAAATACTTGAAATAGACATGGACAGGGCTCCGGGGGATTGAACCAAATGACAAGGGGAATGTAGGACAAGGGATCGCTTAGGATCCAGAGTCCCGATGGACTAGCCATTACCGTGTTGACATGACCAGAGGGGAACTGTACTTGGCTGACGTGGGTCAGCATGTGGTCACGTGACAGGCGACATAAAGGCATTAATGGAAACAAGTGGGCTGACACAGGGTAAAATGAATGCCATATGGGACATGTTTTGAATGCCCACTCATGGGAAATTAATCCTGCCATTAAGGTGATGAGACAGAGAAGAGAGAAAGCCACCATGGCTCAAACCAACAAGGTGCCGAGTTTGAACCATGGCAACTCCGTCTTGACAAGCTCGGTCTGGCGAGTGAAAACACATGATAGAGCATGAGGAACTCGTCAACTCAAAAGGATATACACAAGAAATATACACAAAACCACAGAGGGCCAAAGGCTGAAGCATATATATACATTAAAATATACAGTATTTACAAGATTTTTACAAATTTATACAGCATTTACATAAGTGCACGAACTATCCTAAGACAATGTACATTATAAACACTAGCTTACAACTACACAAAGGGCGGACAACCCTCTGGCAGAGCCAACCCACCAACGGGAGGCAAACCAAAACATGAAACACAAGAGACGCAACAGCAGAACCGAACAAAGTGAGAAACAAAACAAAAGGAACAGCAAGAGAAACAAGGACATTGAGCAACCAGAGGGCAAGCCGAGGACCTACCTAGAAATATGAAGAACAGCATGGGAGAGGTACACCAAGAGCACTTCTACAACAAGCTCTACTCTTGAACGATCATGAACAGTCACCGTAAATCAACTGGTAATCAACCACTAAGCACAGAACATGTTGCAGCTTAATCATCGTTTAATTGCCTAAGAATTGCTCTGAATGCTCTAAGTGTTTTTAATCGCGGTAGCTGTAAATGTGATGGGTAATTTCTATTTATACTCTTAGGGTAAAAGCAAGTTACATTCTCCTCCACAAACTCTGAAACAGGCAAACCTCTAAACTCTAGGCCCGGGGATTCCAAGCGACGATACCTTCTTGTGAGAAGAAGACATCGTAGCGGAAAATCCCAGAGTTCAAAATCTGGTCCTGGAAATAAAAAACTCTGGGACCGAGTCCTAGAGACACAAGAAGACAAAACAAAAAGAAAACAAACCTCATGGGAGGAAAAGCCCATAGAAGAAAATAAAGAAAGCAAAGAAACAAGGCAAGAGCCAAAGCAAAAAGAGGGGACGCAACATTTTGCACACAAAATGTAGGGACGGGTATGCAGGGCATAACAGTAAGGAATAATATGATGAAAGGAGAATTGCTTGAATTAGGCAATGCACAGAGTTGAGAAACCGTTGCAAAAAAAAATTCAAGATCCAAACGACACAAGTAGAATAACTAAATTGGTACAAAAGAAGATAAATAAAGGTTTTCTTTGTGAGAGAACAGTGAATATAATAAAATAAGAGTTATATATATATATATATACGCATGTATGTATATTTGAACTACTAATAATTCAAATAAGAGAATATATTTTAAAAATAATAATGAATGATATAGAATTATTTAACCAACGAATTTATAACATAGAATTAAATTAACCTGCAATGTTGTTTAGTATGAAAACAAAGAACAAAGATTTTTTTTTAAACTAGCATATGCTAGTAAAATTGGTTATTGAAAAAAAATGAACTAGTTTTTGCAAATTTGTGAACTGAAACAAAGAGATTAGAGTATTTTTAAATCTGCATGAATTTGTGAGTAAAAAAAATGATTGAATACTAAAAAAAATTTATTTAAAATAAGTTGTGACCTTGCTCTTGACACGACAGAGGTTAAGCTATTCAAAATTTAAAGCATATTTAACATAAACTTTTAATGTAAACTTGAAATAGAAAAACCAAATTTTGGCAGCAAGCCTTCCAAAACAAGGAAAATAAAATGGGTTTGGCGGCAAGCCGTCCAAAAAAAAAATTAATTAGAAAAATAACTCTTTGGCGACAAGCCTTACAAAGAAGGTTAGAAAAAAAAATTAAATCAAAAACCTGTAACACAAAATGAGTTAGAATAAGAGATTCAGATTCTCTCCTCAAAGAGTGCCTCTAAGAAAAGTGAGCTCCAAAAATAACAATGACAACCTTCATCAACTTTTGTGTGCAAAGGAATGCAATTAACTATTAAATACACTCAGAACACAAAACAGTGCAACAATCAAGATAACACATAAAAAGACAATAAAACAAGCAGGAAAGCAAACCAGTTAAGACCCTATTGTAGCTTCTTTGTTGCAACGATTTGTCCAAGATGTTGTGATTGTATATGTGATCACGATTTTGACAACATAACAACATCAGAGTGATCCATATTTGCTCAAGCTTGGGGGAAGAACCTGTAAGAGGGATTCAAAGGATTTTCACAAGTGTGGCTACGTTTCTCTCAGAAATGCATGAGTTTGCATAATGAGAGAGTAGATAGTGATTTCAAGGATTTTTGGATTCAAATGTGATAATGGAGTGGGATCAAATGATGATTTCACAAGGATAATGGATGGCTAAAATATATGGATCCTAATTTTGGAGGGAAATAAGAGGATTTTATAGAAGAGTTGAGGAGGTGAGGGCTATCCTCCATTAATGAGGGGTGGTCAGATGTCAACCTCTGTGTGGTTGGGGGATGGGGAAAGAGACTTGCCATAAATGACATTTATCCCTCAAAACCCCAAAGTCCAACCTCAATAAGAGGAGTCTTTATGGAAAAATGTTGAGGATTGGGATGGAGGAAGCAAAGTTGGACTTTGCTTCCCTAATTCTCATGCTTAGGAATGTGCAAACGTTTAGAAGAAGATTAGGGTAATGAGTTGGGTTAATTAGAGGGCAAGTGGGTAGGTTAGGAAAATGTAATTGGATGGGGATTAGGAGGGGATAAGGATTAATTAGATAGATAGAGTATTTATCTAATTAAGACAAGATTAGGAATGCAAGTGGGAAAAGTAGGAGAATGCAAGTGGATGAGAGGATATGAATTTGAATTTTTGTTTTATTTTAATTCAAATAGAGGAAAGAGATATTTAATTCAACACTAGTTTATTTAATTAAATAGATTTGGACATTAGATAAATTAGATTAATTAATTTATCTAGAGGGATTGGGAAGAGGGTGAAATTAAAAAAATAAATAGACTATTTAATTAATACAGTGACTATAGAGGAATGGGTAATAATTATTTAATTAAATAAACATAAACGTCCATTTAATTAAATAAGACAGGGATGTTAGATAAATTAAATAAATTAATTTACTTTCCTAAGACTATAAAATATGGGTAATTACTTAAATGAATTAATTACATTTCAGATTTAGGTGTCTACATCTGTCCCCTCTTCGAAGGGGCATTAAAACAACATCCCTTCAAAGAAAAATAAAACGCAAGTTGCGTGAAGGAATGATGACATGCCCCCAACAAAAGGAATGACTTAAACTCACTAGGTGATGTCCCCTCAAGAAGACAGATGGGAGAGAAAAGGGCCTAGACGGGCTCTCAAAAAGAGAGTAAACACAACACAAATGAAAAAAAGTAAAGGGGGCAAAAAAATGAATTTGTAGACGCGAATGGCACCAAAATTGGATTCTGAATGAGGAAATGGTGACTAAAAGAAGGGAAAAGGGTAAAAATAGGGTTAAAAAATAACCCTTAAATAGAAAAAAAAAATTATAAAAGAACTCGTCCTATTCATTTTCACCCACAGAAGTTGAAATTTGGAGGAGAGGAAAAGAGAGGGAAAAGAGAAAATAACAACATACGAGCAGTCGGTGCATCGACCGAGAAGTGATTAGACGGGTATGATAGAGACAGTGACCAGACCATGAGGTAGTTGTTTTGATCATTTTATTGGCACATCGTTCAATACATTTTTTATGGTTGAAAAATATGCATAATGGGTTTCATTAGGATTTTGGATTTGTGAGTTTTTTGTGTATATTGTTAGGAATATTTTTAAAAAATGGAAGGTGGGGTCTTTGAAAATGTGCCACTGTAGACGAGTCGCCTGCGCAACAGGCGATGGATCTGGGCTGGGAGTAGAAGAAAAGAGTGAAGGGGATGTAGGGCATACGAGCTTGATGAATTCATTGGGCATGCAAGAAGGATGATGTCCAACGGCGCGGGTAGGGCGGGGGTGGAGAACGAGAAGGGAGTAGGCATGGAATTAGGGCAGGGAGGGTTGGAAAACATTCAGGATTAAATAATTTTGAATGAGAATTATGACAAAATGATGGTGTTTGGCTTGCAGAGGAGTGTGGACACCCTAATAGTGTGGGAGACCTGGTCTTTAGTTTTCTAGCTCTTAGAGGGGTCTATGCCAGATCAGTGGGCTCATGTCGATGAATTGGGACTGGGATACATAGCCTGGATGCCCAACATTCGGGCACATAGTGGGCTAGTTATAGCCCTCACAGAGCGGTGGAGGTCAGAGATGAGCACCTTTCATCTACCAACATGAGAGATGACGGTGACAACGAAGGACATATAGGATATTTTGGCTGCCAATTAGGGGGCCAATAGCACAAATATGAATTTTAGCATACACTACGACCCTACAGACATTGCTAGGGAGGAAGGATGTACCCTTACATAATGGGACATTGGTACTAGGGTGGTGAGAGTGCACACAAGCCCACAGAGGTACCTGATTGTAAACATATGTGCACTAGTGGTTTGTTTTATTACACCAGATAGGGGAGGTCATGTCATATCACTGGAGTGGGTTCAACTGGTTGTGGACACAGTGCATCAACATACGAGAGTTTCCTGGGGGACCTTGATGCTAGCAGAGCTCTACAAAGAGCTACACATGATATGCTACCATGACATGAGGAGCATAGGGTATGTGACACTATTGCAGATATGGGCATGGGAGCACGTCGTAGTTACCCGACTGGTGGGGGAGACAACGCGGAGGAGAGAGGATCAGCCAGTGGTGTACAGATGGGGAGGATCATTGAGTTATGTGGGGTTAACCATAGATCATTAGAGAATGATGTTGGATGACCTAGATGACTCAAAGATAGTGTGGAGGCCATATTAAGACATTACAGAATGACCAGAGGACAAACATGAGCTACCATATATGATGATATTGTCATACATTTAGGAGAGGAGGGAGCATGTGATTGATCATTATAGGCTAGACCAGGTTATGAGATAGTTTGGGGTGAGGCACAACATCCTAAGACCTTTACACAGGTTTGCACGGTTATCACGAGAGGGAAGAGCCTCGACAGGAGTGGGCAGGGATACAACCAGAGGTGTGGGACCTGGTAGGTGGAGTGGATGATCTAGGGACCACAAGCATGTATGATGCATGGTGGGAGAGATGCAGGCCGTATCTGGTAGGGATTATAGTGAGAGAAGTACCTATGGTATGGAGCAAGGAGGAAGCTAAGCGACTAGCTCGATCACGGATATCCGAAGCACGAAGGTTAGCATTGAGAGAAACTAGGAGAGGGGAGGACGAGAGTTATAAGGTAGAGGAGGCCACGGGGGAGGAAAGTGATGATGTAGAGGAGGGAGAGGTTGTGGATCAGGAGTTCCTAGATGCAGATACAGGGACTCAAGTGTCATCGAATACAAATGTGATGGAGATAGATGCGATGGAGGTAGAGCAGTCAATATCCAAGAGGTTGAGGAGGCGACGGGCAAGAGTAAAGAGGGATGAGGAGCCCGAGATGATAGAGGGCTCCATTGCAAAGAGACTGAGGACTCGACGGGCTAGGGGTGGAGGGTCAGAGCCAGTGGTGAGAGTAGCATCAGTAGCACCACTAAGACCAAGACTGAAACATATGCGAAGGACAGATACTAGGTTATTTGAGCATGCCGCACATCATTATGATGATCTGCAACATGAGAAGGATTCGATCGAGACTCTTACTATTCAGTTAGAGAATTCCCAACACATGATTGTAGAGTTGACAGAGCAGCGAGAGAGACTATAGGGAGAGGCAGGGATAGTAGTAGATGGAGCCTCATAGGGGGAGCAGTTGGAGGCTATGAGGGAAACTTTGTTCAATTTATAGGAGAGATTTAATATATTAGCACTAGAGAGAGATAGGTTGAGGGAGGTGAGAGACAACCTACAAGATGAGAGGGAAGAGATGAGGAGTGAGGTTATGAGGTTGAGGGGTTAGTTGGGGATCATGACAACAGAGAGAGAGAGAGAGATAGAGAGAGAGAGAGAGAGGCCGCATTGGAGGCCATGGAGGCCGCTCGACTAAAGGTAGCATCAGATATGGATCATATGAGGAGATAGTTAGAGGAGAGGAGGAGGGAGAGGGATGAGGTTAGGCTAGGCGTATGAGCCACAGGGGGAGGAACTAGTGAGAGGATGGTGAGCTTGATTGTAGAGAAGGTTGAGCGTATAGAGGAGCTAAAGGGAGAGGCAAGTTGGTACAGGAAAGCATATGAGATTTCAGTTCCAGCTGACCAAAGACAGACATACATACCCTTAGCGAGACCTAGCAGGAGTGGGGTTTGAGCCAGAGTGGTGGTTCTAGAAGGAGTAGAAGATCATCACAGAGTAGTGGGGGATCAACTAGGAGTAGTAGGAACTCAGAGAGGAGCAGTAGTTCTCAGTGCAGGTCAGGATGACTCATGGCTCCACTGCAGATACCCACAAGATTAAGTACAGGAGTGGTGAGGTAGGGGAGGATAGCAGAATTAGGAGATAGGACCGACACTCCATTTTGGTCATCTAAGTCAGAGGAGGATGATAGGGCAGTTACTCCCAGGGTAGAGAGCAGAGCTACAAGTGTCAGGAGGTAGGATGAGGATCCATCAAGGGGTCTCTTGATAGGGATGAGTGGGACAAATGAGGAAGGACAAGGACAAATACTTGCAGAGGGATCTGGGGATTTAGGGGGTGACAAAGGACATGAACAAGACACTGGGGCACAGACACCATGACTGACAAAGGAGGTGACTAGATTTATTCTAGAGAGGGCCTAGATAGAGCCTTATTATGAGTAACTTTTTGAGCTCGTGTATATGCAGCAGAAATGTACATGATTTATGATGTATACATGATGATTTTGATGCGATGCACTTATGTATTATGGTCTGAGTATTTACAAACTTTCTTTATATATATATATATATATGATGGATATTAGACGGTGACCTATGGATGCATTAATGTGATGTTTACTATTTATGATGGATGTTTATATATGATGTTTACTACTTATGATGGATGTTTATATATGATCATGGACTAATGCGATTGGATGCAGGATGTGATGCTTACTTTATTATGATGCTTACTTTATTATGCTTATATCATGATTCTATACTGACATCTAGTATGCAGGATGTGGTGTTGAATGTATTTTAGACTATGATTTTATATGTATGTGTAGGTTTTATATATGATGCAATGTGATGCACTTAATAAATGCAAATACATGATAACTAAAAGAATATAATGAAAATGTTCCTAAATGCGATGCAAATGAACTTAGGGGTGAATGAACTCATCAAGCCACGCATAACAAGATTCCAACTAGGATAAAGATTAGCTCAAAGACACATGTGCACATTCCTAACTATAAGGAGTGGGGAAGAGGGAAAAAGTGGATAAGAATGAAAGATTACAGATGATTAAGGATGGGGGGAAAGCTTGAGTAGGAGAACCCTAAAAGGGCATTGTTATGTAGTGAGCACTTAATTTGCTTTAGCCTATGATATTATGCAACTAGGGTATTAAAAACCAAGGTGATGTTGTATCACAGGCATAAGACTGACATAACAAACATGCAAGGATTGCCCCAACATCTCTCCCAAGTCCCAAGAAAGGAATCAGGGTGGATACAATGCTGGGGAAACCACAAGAAAATGATATTTCCCAAGTGCACAATGTGACCATGGGGGTCACATGTTTGAAAATTCAAGGGTCATATCTAACTAACCTAAGAACAAAAAGGAAGATCAAGATCTTGCCCCAAGTTTAACCATTCATAACACACCATGATATGAATGATTGTGGTGACTTTGAAGAGGTAAATGAAGAAGCTCAAAATCAAAGAGGACCAAAGATCAAAAAAGAAATCAATATCATAATAATTGCCCCAAATATCTTTTGCCAAAGGGTGACTAACGGATAGGACTAATGTTGTATAATTGAGGAAGGATGCATCCTGCAAAGACCGATGATTAGATGAATATGTGTGGTGTTGTTTGGACAAAAGGATAGTGAGGGTGATCAAGATGACATGGATACTGAAAGATGTTTGATGAAGTGCCAGCTGGAATAGGATCAAGATCTTGATGACACACAACTAAAAAAGGTGAATGCTTTAGATGCTATATATAAGGAAGCCCACGCAAGGACACACTAAGGACAACAACATATGACTCATAACAAGAAGAAAGGGGAGGCTATATACAAATACTTAGGTACAAAGCTCAGGAATTAGGATAGTGGGTCAATATACAATGTGAACGTGTGATAGTGGAACACCAATGGAATACAGGTAAGGATGGGTATGTGATAGGATGAAGACAAGGATAGATGGAGGGAGATGTGTATGGGAATGAAGGATAATGTGAGTAAAATAAGGAATTGAAAAATAATGGCAAGGCCCTTTACACATGGCACTTAATTGCCAGGTTTTCACCATTGTATGCTTTTTTTTAATAACTTTTTTGAATTTTTATGATTTTTGACTTTTTTACCAAGTGGGGTACACTTTTTGACTTAGGAATAGAATCATTTCAAATGAATGATATTTAGGGGGTCGTTCAATGGTTCACCCTTTGGAGTTGATAATTGATATGCCTTTGAACCATAGTATGTTATAATTACATAGGGACTGAGCCAATTTGGTTCAAACTTTCCCTATTTCTCACGGCGGGGTTGTACCTTCTGATTCTCTATGATGACCAAATCACCCACTTGAAAGTGGAAAGGATAGGTTTTCTTATTATAACTTTGCTTGAGGCTGTTTTGGTATACCACTAGATGGTCATAGGCCTTTTGTCTCTTTTCATCTAATAGATCTAGTTGTGTAAGTCATGCCACGCGATAATCTTCGTCAGTGACTAGATTCTTGAGTGAAACACATAGAGATGGAAACTTGACCTCAATTGGTAAGATGGTGTTGGCACCATATACAAGGGAATATGGAGTGGTGTCAGTAGGAGTATGGATAGAAGTATGGTATGCCCAAGGCGGGATGGATTTGGAGGTGCCAACCGCGACCAGAATCATTGACAATCTTTTTGAGGATTTTTAGAATAATTTGGTTGGTTGCCTCAGCTTGGTTGTTACCTTGGGGATAGTATAGGCTAGAATAACAGTGGTGTGTGTGGAAGTGTTCGCATAGTTCATCCATATTCTAATTTTCAAATGGTGTACCATGATCATTGAAAATGGTTAAGGGAATGCCAAAGTGGCAAATGATATGATAGAGGATGAATTTGGATATCTGGACACCTGTAGTGAGGGTCAGCAGAATTGCTTCAACCCAATTTGTGAAGTACTATATGGAAATTATAATATATTTGTGTCCATCATAAGAGAGGGGGGTTATCTTACCAACGAGGTCAAAGCCCAAACATGAGAACGTCCATGGAGGTGCAATGGGTTGTAAGTCTTGTGTCGGAGCATGGATGAGATTCGCATGTTGTTGACATGTTAGGCATTTCTTTACAAACTCACATGCATAATATTCCATAGTAGGCCAATAGTATCCTTCTCTGAGAAGTTGTTTGGCTAAAACTATACCACTCGTTTGGGCACCACAAGTCCCAGTGTGAACCTCTCATAATGCCAGGGTGGCCTTATTAGTTTCTAAACATCGAGAGAGTACGTTGTGATAACCTCGACGATATAGGGTGTTGGCGACAACGGTATAACGGGATGAACGATGAATAAGGTTTTGTCATTAGGTACAAGTGAGATGGGGGGATATGATACCATGTTTTAAGTGGGCATAGATGTCATGGTACCATGGGGACTATGGACCAACCAAGACACATACTATTTCAGAATCAATGGTCTCATAAGAGGGTGTGTGTAGCTGCTCGACTAAGAACTCATATTTTGTAGCATCTTGTGGGATCTTGAGAAGTGAGTCAATGGTGGCCATAGCATCAACTTCTTTTTTTTGTAACCTAGGAACCTGTGCAAAATGCAAAGCTTGGAAGTGTTGTTTCATTGTGTCTACCATTTCATTATATGCTAATAACTTGTCACATTTTGTTTGGAACTCATCCATGACTTGTTTTATGATAAGCTATGAATCTCCGAACACCTGTAACTCTATGATGTTCAATTGGATTGTTTTCTTAAGACCATAAAGAAGAGCTTCATACTTTGTAATGTTATTGGTACAAGGGAATCACAACTTGAATGCCTTAGGGATGAAGTCACCTTGAGGAGTGACAAAAAGGATTCTGGCCCCGAATCCATGAGATGTGTACGAACCATCAAAATATAATTTCCAGGGAGGTTGTTCTTCAACCATACAGAGATGTTCGTTAGGAAATTCCATTGTTAGAGGGTATGCATCTACCAAAGGTGCCTCGTCCAACTAATCAACAATGACTTGTCCCTAAATTGCCTTTTAGTCCATGTACTAGATATCAAACTCACTTAAGAGCATAACCCATTTATCCATGTGACTTGTGAGGGTTGTGCAAGAAAGTAAGTATTTGAGTGGGTCAACTTTGGATATGAGCTTAACCGTATGACTTAGCATATAGTGTCAAAGTTTTTCAGTGGCAAAAACCATTGCAAGACATGCTTTTTCCATGGGGGGATAGTTAAGTTCATAACCCACAAGGGTATAACTGATGTAATAGATGGCCCTTTCTTTTTTGTCATCATCTAGTTGAGCAAGAAGTGCTCCCAGCGCCATTGTAGTAGCTGATATGTACAGAATCAGAAGTCTTCCAGGAATGGGTGACATGATGATTGGTGGATTTTTCTAGATATTCCTTGATCTTTTCAAAACTCTCTTGATAGTGATAATCCCATTGAAATGTGGCTTCCTTGCGAAGCAGATAAGTTAAGGGTTGACATTTATCTGCAAGATGTGATATAAACCTACGAATATACTGAAGCTTTCCCTATAGGCTACAAAGTTTCTTGAGAGTCCTCAGGGGAGGCATTTCCATTATGGCCTTAACCTTCATGGGGTCTATCTCTATACCCCACCAAGAAACAATGAAACCCAAGAGTTTACCTGAAGTAACACCGAAGACACATTTCTTTGGGTTAAGCCTTAGCTGATATTATTGAAGGTGATTGAATATACATTCAAGAATTTTGAGGTGATCAATTATTGTTCTTGACTTTCCTAGGATATCATCCACATAGTCTTTGAGGATCTTATGAATCATGTCGTGGAAGATGACAGTCATGGCCCTCTGGTATGTTGCTCCTACATTCTTTAGACCAAATGGCATGACATTATAGCAGAAGGTACCCATGGGGTTGTGAATGCCATTTTATGTTGATCTTGTTCTGCATTACGTATCTAATTATACCCAGAAAAATCATCCATGAGTGATAGCATCTCATGTCTGATTGTAAGGTCCACTAGCATGTCTATGTTTGGTAATGGGAAGTCATCCTCAGGACAAGCTTTGTTAAGGTCTCTGAAATCTGTACATATTTTGATGTCTCCTAAAGGTTTAGATACAGGTATAATATTTGACATCCACTCTGAGTAATCTATGGCTCGAATGAAGGTGGCGTCTTACAATTCTTATAGCTCTACTTTAACCAACAGTGCCACCTTTGGGTGCATTTTTTGGAGTTTCTGCTTGACTGGCTTAGCCTTTGGATTGACTGCGAGATAATGGACTGCCAGATTGGGATCCAATCTAGGAATGTGAGCATAAGACCATGAAAAGTTGATAGAGGACTCCTTAAAGAGGGATTCAAAGCTCAATTCCTCAGCTTCTGAGAGAGACGATGCAATGTATGTGATTCATGAATATTCCACTATCCCTAGATTGATAGGCTTAGTCTCCTCAATGAGAATGGATGATGTTTCTGGTTGATAATCACAAATTAGAGGAAGAGGAGATTCCTCATCCTCTGGTGCCTCTTGGAGGTTTTCACCAGAGGATACATCCTTTTTCTTTACTATTTTAGAGTCTATTAGTAATAACTGAGAGGGGGGTGAATCAGTGGCCTCAAAAATTTATCCAATTTAATCCACCAATAAATACTTCTCCAATTATTAAGTCCCTACAAGATGCATGCCTTTGAAATATTTGAAACAAATAACTGTCTGTCAGTTTACCTTGTCTGTCCTTATTCTCCTTGATAACCGATAAGCAGTAAATTGTATTTACCGATACTCAGTAAATATGCAGAGTATACCAGTCAATCCATAAATGCATATGTAGAATGTAAAACAATAAAGTAATGAACCATACACATATAACACAAGGGTTTTAACGTGGAAACCCTGTTAAGGGAAAAACCCACAGGGACCGGTATCCCAAATTTTCACTCTTCTGAAGTGAGCCCTATTAGGAGCCAACCTTGTTAAAGGTTACAAACACACGGTTAAGTGTGACCTTGTTAGAGGATTTTTATATATAGGTTGTCACTTAGTATCTAGCATCTACACTACCATCCTTGAATCAGTCTCATGACCATTAATAGGCTTTATGCAAATATTACTACCATCCTTGAATCAGCCTCCTTCTTAGACTGTCAATAGGCTTTAGGTAAGACCGATGCTACAATCATGAGTCAACCTTCTTGTAATCTATTAGGATATACCTCAATTACAAAACACTATTAAGTCCTGCTCTGTTAAGAGACTTAATGCTTCAATGGTTAAACTGAAACAAAATGACCTATTTCTAATGCAATTGAATTGCAGATTTTCAGATCTATTTACTTACAATATCTTTATGATCAATATATCAATTCAATTCCTTTGTACTTAACTCTTTCTACTCTTTGATGCTGTGCTTTTCTATTCATCAGTGTCTGCAGAATTCTTTAGCTCTCCCTTAGCTTGATTGATCAGGACTGCATGAAGTTTATCCTTCATCAGTTTCTCTTCAGCATCTTCTCTCAGCTCACTCCCCCGTGTATCTGATTGCTTACCTTTGAGAATGAATTGTACTTGTCTCTTAAATAGACATGATATTCATTAATTCTTGGTTCTTGATTCTTGGCGTGAAAAACAATCCAGCCAAATTGATTTGCGGCTTTAACTCCTATTTTATCTCGTAGTTATCTTCTTGCCAATTGTACAAATCATTTACTTAACTGTGGTTGAATAAAACAAATCAAACAACTAGTTAAGCCTATCCTTTAGCTCTGCCAGCTAGATATTTTGTCATTTTCTGATCTCTCTGTTCTGTCGGTCAACTCTATAGTTCATCGTCGGTGACAACTGCTAGTTCCGTTGGTGTCGCTTCAGTTAGCTTCAGGATCTTCGTCCGTCGGGCATCATTGGATCTTGCTCGTCGAGCAACACTATTTTTAGCTCATCAGGCATCCTTTGATTCTTCTTCGTCGGGCAACACTATCTTCTGCTCGTCAGGCATCACTGTGATTTTATCTCTGTCTTTACTGATGGTGTGCACTCTGTCAATGTAGTCTATCACTCGGTGAATACTTGACTTTTATGCATTGCTGAAAGCATAAACTTTATTCCATTGATTCTCTGAATTCTTTGGCATTATGTATATGACCATACAGATGATATCAAGTTGACATCAATGACAATACAAACCATTAATTGATTTAATGTCTTGCATCATCTTCAGCTTAACATTATCAAACATTCAATTAGTTACATGTCATCAGAGTCAAGAAGTGCCCCAGAGGGGTTTTCACTAGGAGAATCATGTTTTTATTTTCCATTTTTATTTTTGTGTGACTAAGGCTCTCCTCCTCCCCAAAATATGCATGAGGATCCAACTTGTAGACATGTGTAGAGTCATGCCCCCGGTCTTGTCTTGGTTCTGCCACTCGCTTGAATTCTAAAAGCACATCTCGGCTTTGAAACATATCAAAATGGATGATGCTTGGTTGATCCCAATCTCTAAGTTTAGGATGTATGAGTGGAAGGTCAACAAAATTGATGGATAGTTGGGGAAGAATGGAGTCTCCTAAAAGGGTTTTGTAACTAGATATATCATCATAGGATCTCTTAACTTCCTCTTCAGGAATTTCTTTGACCTCAACAATTTCACCTTGGACATTTAAAAAGGTATAATCAGTCTCATTGGTGCCCCAAGTCGAGGTTAGGCCAAATCCAAGGCCTTGGTTTCTCGAGCAGATGGAAGGTCCAAGAGGAGCCTTCATTCCTGATTCTTCTCAGCCCAAACCACCACCTTGATAATCTCATTGCTCAGTAGAAAGTTTGTGGTGTTTGGGATATTTTTCCTTTAAGTAGTCAAGGAGTGTGGTGTCAGGAGGTGGAGCCTCATGGTACAACCATTTGTTTATATCTGCCTACATTTCCTCTCTGTTTAAGTTCCCACTAGAAAGGAATGTTGAGTTCCCAATTTTCTTGAGCTGGGGAAACTTTTGTTTCATCTTATCTTGATGGGACAAATGTCCTTGGGTATGGGGGCAAGGGGAAATGCCCCTACTATAAATGCACCTAACAAGTTGTATTCTCCACAACCTCTGTTGTTGATCTGGACACTAGAAAGAGTGGAGGAAAGTATGGTTTCTGGATCATGATAAGAATGGGACGAGCTGGCCACAGAAGTGCTAATGTCAATTCTGAGACATTGGGTCGAATGGGGGAATGAGGGGACAACATGCATGGCATGGATCCATGGGTGATCGAGGAGGATGTTAAAGGGGATATAAAGATCAATAATGTGACATACAATGTTTTGTATTGTTGGGCCCACTTGAACGGGCAGTAAAATAGTACCCTTAGAGGTATGCTCTAGGTTATCATATGGTTTGATGGTGATGACTTGTGCTATATCATCCTTAGTGTACCCCACTTGCGTACAAAATTTAAAGTACATAGATTTAAGGTCAAACCATTATCTATCATGACTCACTTAACTGCAAAGGAGTTGACCATAACAACAATGTGTTGTGGAAGATTGTGGTCTTGTGAGATAGGTGGCACATCAGGTGGTTTGAATGATAAGCCAAAGGGCATTGATAGGTGACCCACAAGGGCTTGGAAGTGTGTGGGATCAATGTTATCTGGAACACGTTAATCTTGTAAGGCCTTTGTGAGGATTTCTTGATGGATGGGTGATGTGTGGAGAAGGTCTAGGTTGGATATTTTTGCAGGTGTATTCCTGGGGTATTCAAAAAGGTTATATTGTGTTGTGGAGGAAGGTGTGGTAGAAGCAACAACAATAGATGTTCATCCTCGTTGTGTAGTAACTGTGCACTGGTCATCTAAACCTCTAACACTTATCACACCAAAACAAGGCTCGACTTGGGTGACACATCCAACAAGGTTGTCATAGTTGATGTAGGCATTAGTGTAGTTTTTACCATCACCATGGTCGCCTTGTTTGTATTTCCTTGGATTGGTGGCTTTTGAGTAGTGTTATCTAGGTCTTTTCCTGTATCATGTTTAGGAAACATATTTTGGTATATCTGCGGATTTGCATTTAGTGACACTTGTGCTGGAGGCTCAAACTTTAATATCCTCATGATCTATGAGGTCCTAAATGTAATGCTTGAACTTCATACATTTGATAGTGGTGTGCCCTTTGACGCAATAGTAATCAAAATACTCATTCTCCTTATACCATGCAGGTTTAGGAGCAGACTCATCAAATGGTTGAGTCCAAGGATAAACAATTAGATTGGCCTTGGCCATTCTATGGAAGATGAAGTCTAATGGCTCACCTAAAGGGGTGAATGTGCGCCTTTGGTTGTTCTGGACTCGTGGTTTGGGTTATCTTGGGGAACAAAGATAGAATTCATTTGACTAAGCATCGACTGAAATACAGGTAGTGAGGGTTTAGGGGAAATAATAACAACTTGCACATGCATTGTGTCAGTGGTCCCATCACCTACTATGTTCTTATTCTTGTTCCAGTAGCATGGGCGATCATTACTAGGCTTGTCATAATTATTTTCTCTATAATGTCTGATAATGCCCTCATCTAAAAGGCCCTTTTCAATATCTGAATCTTTCTCTTAGATGTCTTTGTAGGTATGGATACAGTTCATACACATGTAGTGGGCCATTTTGGGATGAAGATTATCAATGAATATTTTGGCCAGATGTTTTTCAGGAGGTTTGTATGGTAATCACGTTGATAATTTTTTCCACCTTTGGAGGTAATCAGCTAAACTTTATCCCCCCTTTTGTTTTTCATTGTAGAGATCAAGAAGGGATAGTTCATGTTACACATTGTGTGCATACTGTGACACAAATTTCTCATTCAATTCTACAAATGTGTTGACTGTGTTGTATGGGATCTTGTAAAACCATTCTAAGGCAGACCATCCAAGACTCTTGGGAAAGAGGAGCATAAGGAATTTGTCATTGTAGGTGACCTCTTGATAGACCATGTAAAAAATTTTGACATGGCCAACCAGATCACCACTCCCTTTGTATTTATCAAATTTGGGAGTCTCTAAGTGATTTGGAAAGGGGATTGTTGTAATGAGTCTATCAAAAGGATACAGACAAACCTCTTCGAACTTGAAGGTCTTAACATTTGTCCCTGCTCGTATTTCTTTGAGCGCATTCTTCATTTCTTCCCACTCAATATAGCTTAATTTCTTAGTGTATAGTCAAAAAATGGAAGCACTTCCATTGTAGACTGGTTTAGCCTTCTGAGTAAGTGGTTTAGCACCATTTCCCACTTTTTCCAGCATGTTTCTAACACCCTAAACTACAAACTAGGATTTTTGACCTTAGGGTCAAAGTTGAACTTTCTAGGTCAAGGTCGACCTCAACCTTGACCTAGGTTAGAATTGACCTTTTTTTGACCTAAGGTCCAGATTTTAGGTTTTTGGGGTTTCCTCATGTCGGGCTTCGGAAAGAATTAATTCCCGCTTCCGAGTCGACTGTTTCGGTCTTCGAAGCAACAAATTTTAAATTATATTTAATATAGGTCCTCTTCTAGGGGTATAGGTCCAATTAGAATTTAATTCTCCTATGTAGGCCTCTCTAGAAGATTGTGCCCTAGATTCATATATAAGGAAGCTTTCTCCTCTCATTTTCTCTAACAATCTAAGACAAAGACTTGAAGACTTAAGAGGTGAAATCTAAAGGTGAATAAGAAATATTTGAAGCAAGCCAAGTAGCCATTGAAGCATTCATCTATTCTCAAGCATTCAAGCACTTCTCAAGCACTCAATTCATGAAGGAGATCTATTGGTATCCATTGAAGGATTCAAGCTCTATGGAGCCCTCTTGTTGAAGATTTATTCATCCACATTCCTCCAAGCCTCCTCCTATTCAAAGATCCATTCAATATTGGTGTTAAATATCTACAAGAAATTGATTTGAGACATCCTACATTCTACATTCTACATCCATTTGGTGCATACATACTTGTGGATCCATGGATTTGAATCCGCCACAAGGGTTCCCATACAAGCAAGGTGAATTTGTTCATTTACATTGTTTTATTTATGTGATTTCAATTATGCTTTGAGGTTAATTCCAAAACCAGGGTTTGACCAAGGAAAACCCCTCACCCCCAACAAACAAACCATTTTTCTTGTAGGGACAAGTTTGGAACAGCGAGTTGGAGTGCAGATTCAGATACCCTTTTCAGCAAACTATCAGGATCTAGAAATAGATTTTATGTTGGATATTTTAGAGGTCAATTCTTCCCTAGGTTGGAATCAGAAATTCTAGGTCAATGGTGACATTGACTTGAGGGTCAAAATCAAAACTGTGTCAGATTAGAAAAATATTTCTGGGTTTTGTTCATCTCTACATTTATATTCTAGATCTGATTGCAGATTTTCCAGAAACTTGGTACAGACCCCCGAAAATAGCATTCTTCAGATCTATAACATTTCAAGGTTAGTACTTTTCTCCCATTCATTTCAATTAATGTTATTAATCTTTCTAAACATCACACATTCTTTTCTATAAACAGAATCTAAGGTCTTCCTCTTTTTTCTCATTTCCAATAGATTGATTCATTTATGTATTGATCCTTCCTTTGGGGTTAATCAAGTTGGATCCTTCCTTTGTGTATTTGAGGTTAAAAGGGACATATTATCTTCCCCACACATTTCAATAAACATTCTAATTTCAAATGTAACAAAAACACAATTATATCTTACATTAAATGTAATTATCCCATTTCTTATATTACATTTTATATGATACATTTTGTTATCTTATATTTTGGTGAACCCGCGATAGACAACTCTTTCTTTTTTGGTGTTAGATTTACATTTTTATGTTAGATATTTCATGCATATTAGATCAGCTTTCTTTTATGTTCTTGCATTTATATTTCAAAAATAAAAAATAAAAATCTCGTGTTTCCTAAATTGGTTCACTTGCATTGCATTGGTGTATGAGCTTTACCACTTCTAGTCCTACTTATAGTATCTTGGTTAGAAGAAGTCATAGACTTATGGGTTCCTTTGATCCTGAATCTTCCTCTCCTTTCCTTAGGATCCCAGATGACAATTTGACCACTCATGATTCGAATCCTTCTATGGAGCATAACTCTTCTCACTCATCTCATGATGAGGATGATGCTTTAAGAGTTCCTCCTTAACAAGTACAAAAACTTTCAACAGAACTTGATAAAATGGTAAATTGGCTTATTCAAGAGAACCATAATTAATATTCCATCCAAGCTATAGAGGCTCTTAAGAAATTCCTTCATGATAGTGATCAAGGTTTTAATCTCTTGTGTGGTATCACTCATCTTGTGCATTTGAATGTTAAACCTTTAGCTCAAGAGGCTCAAGATCTAGGATTCACTCCTCCTGTCACTAGTGAGGGACCTTCTTTTGTTCCTTTACCTATCATTCCTACTTACACTCCTCCTTTAATGACTAAATCTCTCCCAATTTCATCCATTCATGTGAGTGTTCCACCAGTATCTCTACCTACCTCGCAACCTTTATATCATAGTGTGCCTTTTACTTATTCCAATCCCCTTCCAACTATGGTTCCAAGTGTTCCACCAATTGTATCTTCCATTCCTGCCACTTCCTACACTTTTCCTAGTGTTCCTAATATTTCTATGCCACCTATTTCTTCTAATGATTCTACAATTATTAGTTTGGCTCAAACTGTGTCATCTTTACAACAACAACTTGCATCTTTAACCCAATCCAAGTTTAGCATTCCTACATGTGACATGAGTAGTCCTTTATCCTTAGACATTATTCATGGTACTATCCCTCAGCAAGCCGATATGCCTCATCTTGAGAATTACAATGGTAAAGGAGATCTTGTTACTCATGTTAAAACATTTCAAATCCTTTGTAGTGATTATGCTCATGACCATAGGATTTTAGCT
>MU226766.1:19856-30907 GCA_018584345.1 Thuja plicata
AGGCATTTAATAATTAATTCTTTTATTAATTATTATTATGCAACCTAGATTTTCCCTTTAGGGTTTCCTGTTTAGGGTTTCGGTATCCTTTTATAAGGATTCCCTCTTTGTAAATTATTAAATTCGACGGTTATTAATTAATTGAGGATGTTCTTACATTAAGAGTTTTTTCTCCATTATTTGCACAAGATGTTTCCTCTTCCATCAATCTGTGATTTTTGGCCTCCATAGCTTTTTTGCTTCTCTCTTTCTGTGACAGGTTTGCATGCAGGTGATTCTTGGGAGTTGTGGGTTGATAGTTTTCATCAACTCCAATATTTCAGACCATTCCATACCACCTCCACCTCAATTACAAAGGTTTTTATAGCCATATTAATTTTTGAAAGGAGATCTTCCACTCCATTTTCCTCTTGGTATATGTGCTTGATTATAAGTTATCCAAATCCTTCAATATCTGCCTAATTTTCTTCATCCACTTGTTGAGACTCCAACACATAGCCATGTTTTTGGAAAAAAAATTGATGGTGATCACATAATTACCCTTAATATAAATTTTTAATAGATCTTTTTCTTTGCACCACTTAATGTAACACCCCACCAATGAACCCACGAGGACAAACATAATACTACTAAAGGACGTGACAATTTTTTTAAACAACAATTGCAACTACAACTTTAAATATTATGATTACAACTGCACATTATAGTAGCTTAGAAAATTATTATTTACATTAATTATAAATGTAAGGGCTAAACATCAACACATTTATGTACATCCTCTTAGGTTCCCCAATGTCACTACTATCCAACGTATAATTGCATGGAAAAATCAATTGAACAATAAAGATATAATAGACGAGTTTAACATTATTTAAATATATTCATTTTAATCCTCAAATCCAAATGTTCCTAATATATAACAAGGTAACATTAAAGTACATATTTATAGTTGATCTATCTATCTCTAAGCAATACAATACAATGAATCATTTTTACATATATACAATTATAGTTTACAATCATCTCCTCAAGGAGTATAAAATGCAACATAAATACTTATGCTTAGTGATACATAACATTATATGAATAGTACAATACAAACTATCTATCCACATGAATCTAGAAGCTACAATGAAGATGTATGTCATTAGGAAAGATCATGAATAGAACACTAAACCTCGATGGATAAGAAGAAGCATTTCCGCCTGACCATGTGGAACCCTAAAGCCTACCCCTCTATTCTAGGAGATAGACACAAGGCCCCACACCACACAAGTAAATACATAATAAGGCTACAAAAAATAAAAGGAATAACTTAAGGGATACACTAAGAATATACACAGGGATACCAAAGGAAAACCACAAGGCTAACTAGAGGGGATTTTAAGACAAATGTAGGAGAGTGCCATCACATAGCTCCCGACTATCCTTGGTTTCCCTAGCAAAATATCACTAGAACCCAACCCCCACGTGAGAACTCATGTGGAACCAATAATATTTCATGAGGACAAGGAAGCCAATTTTTCAACTCTATGCTACACATGCGGCTAAGCCTTCTCCAACCCATCCTTATTTTGCATGAGCACTCAAGGTCATGGGAGAGGAAACATAACTATCTTGACTAATGTTTTATCCCAACCTAGTTCATTTAATTAGGTTATCACTTGATTTTATACCCATAATGGGTTACCCTGTCAACCACTTAGGGCCCCAAGCCCCATTGCTTGCCACTTCCCTAACCATTCTCTTAGAAAACCCCCCCCAAAAAACAAAAATTAAAATATCATAAAATATCAAAATCAAACACTTGATCTGCATATGTCCAACGTATCAAAAGGACATTAATAAAATCATCACATGCATGTCTTATTAGGAATCACATCGAGACTCTTCAAGGTTCCATGACATAGTCCAAAAGCCAATTTTATACTACTAAATATACCAAAAATAATATAACATCGGGATCCATACCATCAATTAGGAATCTAAGAAACATAAAATAGGACCTTCATGCGACCTCAATTACACTATTAGACCCAAACAAATATATCACAATGAAGTTCAATAGATCCACATAAGAGATTAATGGCCATGAAAACATTAACTTAAATATTACAAATAAACCCCAAAACACAAAGGAATAAATCAATTATCATATGAAATCATGACCACCAAACAATACATACATAAAGACAAGGATATTAAACTAAGACAATTTCCCCAAGCCTCTGGTACACAAATCAAAATCTAAAACACCCAACCTAGAACTTAATTACACATTTACATTATGACCAAAATAACAATAAATTTTTGTAAGACAATTAGAAGTAATCACCAAATTATAAGCCTAAGGTAGATATTTTAATTCCTCTTTTTAAAATATTAATACGTATAATTTTGAACTTAACTAGATATTGCCAATAAATAATAAAAATATAGAATGGTCTATTTACCTATTTGAAAAGTTTTTTAAATTGATATTTAAATCAAATAATAAAACAATCATAAAACAAAGCGATTATTAACAATAGCTAATAAAACATAGAATATATTTTTTTTCCAAATTAACAAATTTCTAAATTGATATTTAACTTAATCAATAAACCAATCTTATTTAAATTATGCATAAAACAAACTAAACTAAATAAAATTCTAAACTAAATGTTAACACAAATAAAAAATAAAAAATAAGAATAATTCATTTATCTAATTAACAAGCTTCTAAATTAACTTTTAAACTAATTAAAAAATAAAATAAAAAACTATTTAATATATTATTGCATAGCTAAACAAAATCTACTACTTTCAAAAAAAACTTTTCAAATAATCTATTACTAGTTTGCACCAAAAAGAGGTGCAAGGGTTACATCGACAGAAAATTATATGTAAGTTAATATATTTGAGAGAATGATTTCATATGTGCATCGAAGATATATTAGTTTAAGCCGTGATATTTTATGTACAAAATAGTATTTTTTATACAATTTTAAAATATCTGAAATAAAAAGGTTTTTATGTACCTAAAAACTTAGCTTTTCCAACATATATTAACATATGTTGTTTGATATTCATACATATCGTTTAGTTGTAGTTTACTTTTAGAATGAGAAGGAACAAAATGAAGATTGAAAACTAATGAACTACAAGACTGCTTAACTCAAACTTCAATGAATATATCAATTATCTCTCTAGATGCTTTTGCGGCTTTAAGATCTTTCATGGAAATTTTGATTGAAATTTAATTCTAGTAATCAAACATACAAATTACAAAATTGAGTTTATAATTTAATTGAAATCTATTTTAAATCTAGGAAAAAATTGATAAGTAATTTAAAAAAAAAAAAAGTAATTAAATAGTTCAATGAAATGACAAGACAAGAATATTAGTATAAATATTTAGAGATGCATTGTATTCTTTATGTAGTACATTGTTTCAAAGCCAACAAAATTTTAACTTGCAAAAATCTCCCACGTATAGGAAACTATTCCACCTCTCTCATATTTATTGATAATAGGTGTAGGAAACTTGTTAGAATATTTAATCTTTCCTCGATTATATTTACTTATTTAGTTGAGGATAAACCAAGGTATCCTACTTTTATTTAATTGGGAGATTCTAGGGAATCCCTACATGTATTTTGTCCTCTAGTCCAAGTGGGAGGACATGTCATTTCTTGTAATTCCTTTATTAAGGAAGTTAGCTCATTCTCCTTAAGATGATTTTGACACTTTGCACACACCTCTTATAGTAAAAAATTCTCTACCTCAAAATATAATATAATAATAACAAAGTCTATATATTCAAATTACAATCCTCTTTTTGCGAGGTATTTGATTCAACCGTACTCCCTTCGATCGCATAATAATGTGTTTCTTATTCCTCACACCCTTCTACTTTTTACTTGTTCCCTCAGCTTGCATCAATTTTTTGCAAAATAAATAAATAAATTTAATGATATTAAAATGTTGTACAAGAAAAGGAAAGCGATTTGGAATCTTTGTATTCCAAAATCCACAAAATAAGGGTTTTAAAGTCTGCACAACAAATGAAAGAAAATTTAGCCCGCTTATGTGTTAGGCTTGAAAATTGTTTTTATTTGGTAGGTTTTTTAATATTCATCTTTTTCACAACTTTTAAAATTTTAGTTAGGTAACTGATATTTAAAATTTGAATTAATTAATATATAAATTATCATATTTAATTAAATATAAAAAATATATAGAGATCAATTGTTTGTAAGACCAAAAAAATATCAAGTGTCTTAATCATTACTAAGATACCGTTTTAACTCAAATTACTTTAAATATCTCTAAAATGTTCTAAACTCTTATCAATAAATATGACAAAGAGGTGGAATAGTTTTGAAAGAAAAAAAATTTAAGAGCAAGGAAAGTAAACAATAATTCAAGAAAGATATTGATGAAAAAATATTCACCAAGAGAAATGTAAATCTAGTAGCATACACCAAAAGAGCCAACAAAGGAAACAAGAAGTTTTGAAAGGGGAAAAGCAAAGAAAAACCCCTTGTGATATTGAGAGAGAGAGAGAGAGAGAGAGAGAGAGAGAGAGAGAGAGAGAGAGAGATATACAATAACTTCAAGNAGAGAGAGAGAGAGAGAGAGAGAGAGAGAGAGAGAGAGAGAGAGAGAGAGAGAGATTTACAATAACTTCAAGAGTAGAAATGAGAAAGAGGAGCATCTCTTAAATAGAGATGAGGAGAGGAGTTACTGAGTAACTCGCTAATCTATGAATGCAAACATCCATAATAGGTGTGTGCAAAGTGTCAAAATCATCTTAAGGAGGATGAACTAATTTCTTTAATAAAGGAATTACAAGAAATGACATGTCCTCCTACTTGGAATAGATGACAAAATACATGTATGAATTCCATAAAATATCCTAATTAAATAAATGTAGGATACCTTCGTTTATCCTCAAATAAATAAGTAAATCAAACCAAGGAAATGTAAATATTTTAATACCCCGTCTTAATCTTTACTTGGGGATTTTACATCAATGGAAATTAAACCCAAATTTCACAATGAATTTGAACTACATCTTTATAATATAATTTGATTGTCTTCAATTTGAGCTGAGTCCAAGTCTTCAAGTAGGCTTTTGTAATCATAGGGCATGTTTGGATGCATGGGTACAACTTGTACATTCATATTTGATAGAGCTAAGAGAAGTGGACCGTGTCTTTTGAATGTTCCATGATATGTCACCTAAATCAAAGAAGAGAGAAGAAAACAAATCCACAAGTAGAGCTCCCATTATTGGGATCTACCCTAGATACAAATCAGTATATCCTTTGAAAATAAACTTATAATTTACATCATAAAATAATTCAACTTTAAAGAATATTTTATAACTTTAAAATAGGATTGACAAGGGTTAGAGATGAATCTATAAGCTCCCACTAAAGGTGCAATCACGCTATTATGATATCAAGATATAGCTACATGATCCAAGTCCAAAATGAATAAACCATGGTACTATTTACATCATTCATCCTCTCATCTCAAAATAAATATACTAATGAAAAAATGACCACAGAAAAGGCCAACTAATAAAATCTGAATCAACACTGCATCAATCACATGGATATAGACAATCCACTAATGATTCATCCTACTGCAAGTGAATTTGTGATCAATCCACAACCTGCATGACTCACGATCCAAGCAATGAAGTATGCAAACTCATCTTCACATTAGTAACGTGCAATAGAGATATGAAATAGAAGAATCCAAAATCCAGTAGAACATATGACTCAAACACCAAATCAACATTTGATTTGTTTTTCCAATCATGTCTACACTCATGTACCATAGTCAATGAACCATCAAGGATATAAGAAACTAAACCAACATTAAGAGAAACGTTAACAATTTGATCATTGCTTCCTTTTTGCGGAGATGTATAGGGAAAGGATAGCTTAATACCAAGTGATGTTAATCCACCATTGAAAATATAATTGACATATGTTATATAAAAATCTATTCTAAGGATTATGAGTGTTAAAAAAACAATATATTGCCTTCAAATATATGAGAAATCCGACACATTTTAAGAAGGATTATACGAACATAATCCTCACTATGAGGAAAAATAAAGATGGATCAAGTTGATAAACATCAACTAAAGTAAGTGCATACCAATTATTGGATGAAGGGAAACTCCATAGGTCCCAATGAAAAATATGGTATCTATGAATCATGAATAACTGAAGGTTCCACTATAGTTAACCTTGAAAATAGGGCACCCTGCACAACTTACAAAAAGATGCAACTATGTGCATACAAATAGATGGTATGAAAATCATAAAAATGCAGCTAAGTGCATATATAAAGAGAGATGGTATAAAAGCATACTACATTGATAGAAATTCATGATAATCAATAATAATACTCTTGAAGGCAATATCATTAGATAACTCACAATACTTGAACAAACTAAAATACGAGAAATGACATTGTTGACATTTGATTAATCTTATGACACATATTGTATAGAAAATTTGAGATAAAGATAACATAATTGAAAAAACATGAACATATTAAATGGAAAGGAAATAATTTACTCCCTTTGTGTAAAAATAATTTCATTTGATGCAAAGAAAGGGTTAGAAACATTATAAAGAACATTAAAAGCATGGCGAGATTGATTACCATTATTCTTCTTATAATGAGACTTTTTGATTATTTTGATTCATAGGATTCTTACCATTTTGATTTTTAAAACAATTGTTAGTCACACGACCATCTTTCTCCCAATAAGTGTAATGGGGTTTTTATTAGGAGTATTTTTTTTATTATAATTATTATTATTATGATTATTGTTATAATTATTATTATAATTATCATTATGACTATTATTATATGATCTAAAATTATTTTAATTTTGATTTTTAGACATAAATGCATGTTCATTAGACTTAATAGTACCAACTTGAATAAACTTCGCTTCCTCTTGACGCAATAAAGTTTGAAAAAATATATTAGTTAATTAAGTAACCAAAGTAGGAAGAGCAAGTTGAGAATGCACATTAGTAATAAACAGTTGAAACTGCCTAGGAAGACATTTCTTTAAAATGAAATAAATTAAACGAATATCAGTCAAAGTTAATCCTAAACCATGCAATTGACTTCTAACAAAATCAAATTTGAGTAGAAAATCATCCATAAATTTAAAGTGTGTATACCTAAGATCCTCCAATTGATCTTGGATTTGAATCTTTCTAAAAATTTTCAGACTATCGTAGGTGTTTTTCAAAATAGCCCAAGTTGCATGTACTTCAGTACAATGAGAAATTAAAACATACGATTCAGGACTTAAGGAAATTCCTATTAGGCCAAGTGCCTCCTCATTTTTAACATTCCAAGCATCAAATTCATCTTGAGGAGCAGTACCGGATGGAGCAAAAGTATGATTAATAGCAATGTCTAACATATATTTGAAACAAAAGAAAAATGAAATATGTGTTTTCCAAGCATGGTAATAAGAATTATTTAACTTAATTTCAGGAATAAGCGTAGACATGACTTGAACAAGAAGTGAAAAATAAAAAATAAAAATGTTATGATTAGGCAAAATCAACTCAGAAATAGTGATAAACAAACTTCAAATAATCCTAAAATAAAATTTAACGTAATGTTAAATAAGTGTTTTAAATTTATTTATTTTTATATAAAAGCTTAAAATTAAACCATTAAACAATTTTTTTTTTTAATTGATTAAGTAAATGTGAAACAAATTGAGTTTAAACTTTTAAAGAGAAATTAAAAACTCTCTATATACTTTTGAAATGTGATTAAAACTTTATATATATATAAAAGAACTATTAAACAAATTATTTAAATGATATTAAATGAGCTGACCTTTATAAAGAGAAGCATTCAAACTAAGAAGAAATATTTCAGAGTAGTTAAAATAAGGATGATACAATGAAACAAAAGCTAATGAAAGGAAAGGAAATGAGAAGAGCTGACAAAGACAAAAGCAAAGCACATACCAACTTTATAATGCAAAGCAGAGAACAAAACTATTGAAAGAACGTTAGATCTTGAACTCAGAATATGAAATACAGGTGGATGGGAGAAATGATTGCAAAAAAAAATTAGAAACAAGATAAGGAAACATAGACAAACCACAGTCAAAGACACCAGAGAATGTGCAGATTTAGTTTGTAGGGTTGAGAGAATAAGGAAACACGAGTTTTAGAGAGAGATGCATGGTGTTCTGACAAAAGAAAATGGAGGGAGACCGAATCAAGGGAAGCATAAGTCATAGAAATATAACTAAAAGGAGTGGTTAGAGAAGAGAAATAGTTAGACAGAGTGAAGACCAAGGATAAAAAAGAAGTTGTGAAAGACAAAGGTTAGTTGCATGGAACAAAGTGTGAGGTAGTGCAAGGGAAACTAATACATAAATGGATGTGCAAAGAAAGTGGTAGAGAAGCGGCTGGGAAAGAACTAGAGATGGAGTAACCAAAATTATGAGATACAATATGTTGCAAAAGGATCCTTCAACAGAGGGACACAAAAATGATATTGTTTTTATAAACAAGATTCAAACAACAAAAAAATACAAGTATTCTTGAGATAATCTTGCAAAGAAAAAACAATGCTATCGTGGACCATAAAACTACAGGAAGACAATGTATTTAACAGAGACAGTTTTAAAAAATGTGAAATCCTGTAGACCAAACATCAAAAAAATTACAGAAGAAACTTATTTAAAAAAACTATTAGTATACAACCTGCAATGAAGATGAGAGATAAACAAAGATTATCAGAAAAATCTGCAAATGAGAAGAGAGGAGAAAAACTTCAACCTTGCGGTTTCCCGACTGAAATGAAGAGTTTCTCTTCGATTGTTTTTTAAAAAATTGCAAATAATGCAGTAAAGTCTTTGGCGGAAAGCCGTCCAAAAAGGGTTAGGAAAAATAAATTAGATATTACAAAATCCTTCATCACAAAAGTTAGAAAATAAAACTCAAGCTTCTCTCTCTCCAAAAAACAAGTACCCAACAAGGTGTGCTCCACAAAATGGTAACCTTCATCAACATTCACTCAAAACAAGGTTTAGTTACCAAGATCTTATACCATGAAAGAAAAAGATTTAAGAGAAAGGAAAGTAAACAATAATCCAAGAACGATATATTGATGAGAAAATACTTACCAAGAGAAATTCAAATCTAGGAGCATACACCAAAAGAGCCAACAAAGGAGACAAGAAGTTGTGAAAGGGGAAAAACAAAAAAAAACCCCTTGTGATATTAAGAATCTGGCAAAGCTTGTGTGTGTGTGTGTGTGTGTGTGTGAGAGTGAGAGAGAGAGAGAGAGAGAGAGAGAGAGAGAGAGAGTCATTTACAATAACCTCAAGAGTAGAAATGAGAAAGAGGAGCATCTCTTAAATAGAGATGAGGATCTAGGAGTTCTAAGTAACTCACCAATCTACAAATTCCAACATATTATACGCATATTGTAGATTAGGTTTTATATTTTGTTATAGAGATCTGGATCAATGAATTAATTTTTTATTTAATGTTTTTTTTAAAATCAAAATCAAATGCTTTTCTTAAATCAAAATTTACTTATGAACTTTATAAAATTACATTTTTGATAGCTTGATTAACATTGTACTCAATATTTTTAGGAAGATGACTGTCTCCTTTTAATTATGGTCATAATTTTAGAATAATTAATCTAATCACTATTGTAATGTTATTATTATTGTTAGGATTTACTATTTCTCTATAAGTAATGAAGAATTTTTTTTTATATTTTGATTAGTTTTAAAGCAATAAGGTAAAAAATGTATAAAGTTTTGCATCAATATTCTAGAATATTTTGAGGTAGAGAATTTTTTGTTAATGAAGTTTTGTATCTTATTCTAGATCGGGTTTTATAATCTGTTATAGAGATGAGAATCAATGAATTAATTTGTATTTAATACTTTTTAAAATCAAATTCAGATGCTTTTCTTAAATCGAAATTTGCTTATAAACAAGTTACACAATTACATTTTTTATAACTTGTTTGACATTGTGCTCAATATCTTTTAGAAAGATGATTGGCTTCTCCTTTTAATTATTGTGATAATTTTAGAGTAATTAATCTAATACAATTAATATTCATATACTCTATATTTAATATTTAGATGATAAATTTAATAAAATATTAACATAATCTCTTTGAAATTCAATAATAATAAGACTAGATCTTTTTTTTTATTATCAGTAAAAGGCCAAAGCCAATTGATTTTATTAATAAAATTCTAGGTTTACAGAAGCTCCATTCTCTGCGGGCACTGGTAGGAAAGAATGGAGAAGAAAACCTCCAGTCTAGCCTTGGACTTGAGGTCTAGAATACAATACCAAATTACATTAAATCAGGTAAGAGGGCATTCCCTCTTTTACAATTTGATGAAGGCATTCCTTCAACAGAAAAAATTCTCTTTTTTTGTAAACAAAAAATATCACAATATCTTCAGTAGAAATATCATTTTTCTAATACTTCATAACAATTGTCCTGGGTAGGCTATCATTGGTCATGAGGAAGAGATTGAACATTCTCCCTTCAACCATAGTTTTGTTAGGAATAAGGTGTCTCAACCTTGGATAATTCCTATTCTTATTATTTGTTTTGTAAAATGTTTTTCTTGCAAATAATGTTGATGTGTCAGCATCTTGAATTGTGTGTAAGGAGATCATGGCTAAAATGGTTATGACGGATTCCTATGACACATAAGAGCTATGTCAGGAAGATTCAATGACAGGTGAAGACATGTGGCAACTGATAAAAATTTTGGGTTTCCTATTTTCTCGGAGAATGGTAAAACCCTACTATGGTTATCTTTGGGTGTAGCCCTAAAAAGTGAAGTGCATGATATAAGCAATTTTTTAGGGTTGCGAAGAGTAGTGATGTGAGTGTATTGTTGGAACATTTTATGCTGTCGTGATTTGTCTTCAAGGGTTTTGAAATCTTCTGAAAGAACTTGCATTGCAAGTGTATTGTAAGCTGTAATAGTTTTGATCAATACATTG
>MU226766.1:45600-66789 GCA_018584345.1 Thuja plicata
TATATGCTCAAATATCTCATAAAATGCTAACTAAATAATAATCATAGTCCATCATAAAACCCAAAGTGTCAAAGCAATAGTCCTGTCCATCTAACATAGGAAGATTCTAGGGTGGGCATTACAGATGAGGTATGCATCTTGCATGAGATCATTAATTTAGTCTACCATGAGATTTTGTTTATAACTTCAAATTTAAATCTTTTTAGGGAGCTCTATCTTCTTACTAAGGTTAGAGGCTATTAATTTAAAATTATATTGGTATCCAAAGGCTTTACTCAGAAGTGAAGAGCCTATTAACTTCCCATAAAGGAGAAACCATATCTATATCTAGATTTAGTATGGGTAGTGTTATGATAAGAAATCTTTTGATTACTATATATCCCAATGCTATTTGTGACTTGGGATTAACACAGAGCCTAATATTAGGTGTACAAGAAAGAGGAGAAACATCTGAGGATAAAGATATGTATATACCTACATACCTAACTACATTCCCACATAAGCACATATATACATATATATGATCAAATTACCTGTGCTCATATGTACATACATATATACTTATATGTTAATGTACCTACGTATTTACATATATACATCTATTTATAGAAAACTAGAGTCTTACTTAATTCATGATAGGTTAAGGGGATGGTAGGAACTTTTTGGGTGAGGCTTAACATGGACGCCTCAAATGAGGTTTAAATTAAATATTTTCGATGGAGGAGTATTAAGTAAATTATATTAATTAATATGTTATATTGGAAATTCTTGGGATTTAAGCGTTTTTTTTATAAATAAGTTAATTACAATACTTTAACCCACTTATGACTATATCTACTTAAGGATCCTGAATTTTTGATGGTGGCGCCACTGGAGGGATGATCAATCCATCAACTCCAAGATTGGATAATTTATCTACCCTAATATTACCTTCCCTATAAATATGGTTAATTATGATATTGGAGAACTCTTTACTTAGCTTAATGGCTTCAGAGAGAAGAGCATTTAATCTCCAATTAGGGGTAGAGCCTATCATAAGGGCATTAATAATAATAGCTGAATCCCCTTTTATTTCTAGATTTTTTATTTCTAAATCCATACATATTTTTAGTCCTGTTAAGAGTGCAAGTAGTTCCACACAATTATTGGTCGCATGACCAATAGGAGAGGCAAAACCTGCTATCTCATAACCATCACTGGTATGGATACACCCACCAATGCTAGCAATGCCTGGATTGCCTCTTGATGCACCATCAAAGTTCAATTTGAACCATCCATGGCATGGCGGTGTCCATACGCACTCCGCCCTTCTAGTTTTGGCTAAATTTTCTCCAGGACCATAAAAAGGTGGGAGGATGAGGCCAGCCTATTTTTTCCTGATTTCCTCATCCCATCGAGACATCTTTGCTTCCCTTTTTTTTTGGTTTTTGCTTTTATTATTTTTGAATTCAATTATACTTGTTTCTATTTTATTGATCAATTGGTGTACCTTCAATTTTTCATCCCTGAATATTCTTCTATTGCGCTCTTTCCAAAGTTCCCAAATTATGATAAAAGGAGCAGTGATCCATAAATTTGCATAAATGCTTCCTTTCTTTGATTCAGGCCAAGATTGAAGCAACCCAAGAATGGAATTAGGGAGGGTAGCTTGCCAACCTAAGATATCACTTAACCATATCCAACATTGATTTGAGAATTTACATGAGAGTAAGATATGGTTAAGATCCTCCTCCTCTTGTTTGTAGAGAGGGCATCTGCTAGGACCTTCATATCCAATTTTCTTAAATCTATCTGCAGTGAGTAACCTTTGATGCATAGCAAGCCAAGTACAAAGTCCAGCTTTAGGTAGACAGAATTTATTCCAGCAAAGATTTATAGGTATGTTAGTTTTTGGCCTGATTTGTTTGCTTCTAATGATTTTATAGCCATCTCTAGAATTATATTCCCCATTCTTAGCTCCATCCCAAACCAGGATGTCATTATTTCCAGTAAGTACCACTCTTCTCTTGGTAAGAGTCCTCGAAAGGAGACCAGCTTCAACCGTAGGTAGATTGTAGGCTGAAAAATCTTTCCATTCCCAACCCAAGCCCTTAGGTGATTCTTTAATATAATATTTGATATAAAGGCCCAGTAATGTTTCAAGAATGTTCTTAGAATGAGTGAAGTGAGGTTTATCCAGAACATCAAAACCTCCCCAAGAATCAACCCAAAAGAGAGCATTTTCTCCTGTCCCTAAATTCCAAGTTAGTTTGCTAGAAATGATATCACAAAATTCTAACATGAAGTTCCAAATATGGGAGCCTCTTGGTAGGTTCCTTTCTCTAAATATATTAATTGGATTGTTCTCTGTTAAATATTTAGATATAAAAATTTGAGCCCACTTAGCCCAAGGATTCTTGTAAAGGCGCCAGACTAATTTGGCACCTAAGGCTTTCCCTTGATCTCCAATATTTTTAATCCCTGCTCCCCCTTCCTCTTTCAGACAGTAGACTTTGTCCTAGGAAAATAATGGGTGTTTCTTATCATCTCCCATTCCTTTCCAAAAGAAGTTTCTTAAATGTTTATTTAATTCTTCTTTTTTGTTAGTAGGAAGGTTAATGCATGCTAATTGGTAAATTGGCATAGATGCAAGGACCGATTTAACCATTGTGGCTCTCCCAGTAGAGGAAAGCCATTTACCCTTCCAAGAATTCATCTTATTTTTTATTTTTTCTATAGTTGGGTTCCAAAGAGAAGCCGTTCTAGTTCCCTTATCTAAAGGTAATCCCAAGTATTTACAAGGGAGAGTTCCTAGTTTAAAGTTTGAAATTCTGCAAATCTGAAGCGAGATATTGCTTGTGGTATTGAAGAAAAATACTTCAGATTTGTTTTCGTTGATTTATTGCCCAGAAGTAGTAGTGTAAGAGTCTAGGATAGATTTATATGAAATAGCCTCATTAACTTCACTGGCCCCATAAAGCATGGTATCGTCCACAAATTGTTGATGGGTAGTAGGATCCAAATTGTTGGAAATTGTGATGCCTTTGAGATTACTATCAAGATGCTGAGATTTTATAGCTCTCCCCAAGGCCTCAGCCATAATGGTAAAGAGATATGGGGATATAGGGTCTCCTTGTCTGATCCCTCTAGAAATCCCAAAAAATCCCTCCGAAGTACCATTAATCAAGATCGAGATCTTAGGGGTTCATATATATTCATTTATTAGGTTGATCCAACTTTTAGCAAATCTAAAAGATTCAAGGCATTTGAAAAGAAATCTCCAATCCACTTTATCATATGCCTTCCTAATATCCAATTTAATTAACATGCTAGGAGACTTATTATTTTGGATTGAGTGAATAGCTTCTTGAGCTATTATGACTCCATCATAAATTGATCTGCCGGGGACAAAACCAGTTTGTTCCTCGCTAATTAGAAGGGGTAAAAGTTTTTGGAGCCTTGATGTTAAGATTTTAGAAATTAGTTTATATAAGGTATTACAAAGCGCAATTGGTCTAAAATTGTTAAGACATTCTGGTTTATCCCTTTTAGGGATAAGAGTTAGGAAAGTATTATTAACTTCTTTCAGGATAGTCCCTGAGTTTTGGACACCTTCTAGTGCTTCAGTAACTTCTTCTCCTATAAAATCCCAACATTTTTTAAAGAAAGAAGCTAGGAATCCATCTAGACCTGGCGATTTGTCAGGGTTCATTTGCATTAAGGTGTCCTTGACTTCATTAATTATGAATTTTCCTATTAACATCTTGTTGAATTGGGGTGTTACTACTTTTGGGATATGCTTCAACATCTTGTTTTGATCACATAGATTAGAGGATCCTGTGTTATTTAGTATATCTTTAAAATATCTTACTATTTCCTCTACTATGTTCGAAGGTTGTTGGAGAACATACCCATCATCTATCTTTATCCTTGTGATTCTATTTATGACTCTTCTCTGTTTAGTACTATTATGGAAAAATTTAGTGTTCCTATCTCCTACCTCCAGCCAAGATTCTCTAGATTTCTGTTTCCAGAAGATCTCTTCTTTAGACAATATGTCTTCATATTTAGATAAAAGGGATTTCTCTTCTAGGAATAAAGCCTCATCCATTCCAAACCTAAACACCCGTGTGTTAACCTCCTTCAGTTTTTTTTCAACATCTTTTTTTTTTTAAATGTTACCAAAAAATTTTGAATTCCATTCTAACAACTTTCTCTTAATAATCTTAAGTTTGCTAACTACAATATACATTTTTGAGCCTGAGACCTGAGCATCTTCCCACCACTATTTAATGAGGCTGAGGATACTCTCATCATGAAGCCACATCTATTCAAATTTAAAGGGGCAGTTCCTTGGCCTAGAGTCAGAGACAATATGTAACTGGATAGGGTAGTGATCTGAACCCAAAATGGGAAGTATTTCGGCATTAAAGGTTGCATTAGCATCAGTCAAGCTTCCATAAATATAGAATCTGTCCAACTTTTCTGTAATATTACAAAAAAAATTCCTTCTATTGTTCCATGTAAAGGCACTATCTTCCGTATGTATTTCCAGAAGGGAGTTCCTAGTAATCCAATCATTAAAGGAATTCGTAGCTTGCGGTAATTTAGAGCTGCTACCTTTCTTCTCAGAAAGCTTAGTGATAGTGTTAAAATCCCCACCAATCAAGCAGAGTTGATTGGGATTAGAACCAAGGAAGGATTCAATCTCTAACTAAACTTGAATTTTATCCTTTGTTTGTGTAGGACCATATACATTAATAAGGTTATAAACTAGGTTATTTCTAAATTTCCTTACCTGACCAACCATCCAATTTTGATGTTTCTCTAAAATGTTGAAGGAAATAGTTCTAGGGTCCCATATAATGGCAAGACCACCAGAGGCCCCAGTAGCTTGAGATTCCTCTAGAAGCCTAACACCTAGTTTCTTTTTGAAATTGAGAGCTTCCTCTCTACTCATCTTAGTTTCCCATATTAGTACTATCTCTGCCTTAGTCCTATTGATGCAGCGGTGGAGGATCTGCAGCTTGTTAGGGTCATTAAGGCCCCTAACATTCCATGAAAGGACAATCATATCTCCTTGGGAAGGCACTACCCCTTCCCAGCATTAAAGAGAGACGTAATTTTGTCCTGACCCAAAGCTTCTCCATCTCTGCTTCTTAGTTCACCATTTCATTTCCTACCTCTTCTTTTTAAGGTTTTTCCACAATCAGGGTTATCCTTACTTGACTGTGTTAAAGCAATACCATAAGACTCAGGATAAATGGTTTCTAGGTCATCAATTTCCACTATAATTTTAGTTGTATCATCAACATCCTCTAAAAAAGCACTCTCAATACCCTTGATAAGAAGAGACCTTTGCAAGAGCAATTCCTCTTTATCACAAATTTCATCTAGAAACTTATCAATCAACTCGTCCGGGAGAGAGTCACCCACATAGTTAATGATCATCTTAAATTCATCTTCTATATGGGTGTCAATCATTTGAACAAAAATTTGTTCTTCCTAGTTTAATAGGGATTTCTTGGGTGATCTATTGAACACACCTTCTGGATGGGCCATAACGTCAGGGTTTGCTGTTTGATCCAAAATAGAAAAATCAGAGGAGATTATGTTACTAGGCACACTAGTCAGAGGGGAACCGGAGGGGGTATAGTCCACAGAAACCCCCGGGCATTGCCCAGAACTATAAGGGTAGGCTTGACTATCATTTTTAAGGTCAACATAAGGGAACCACACTGGTTCTGATATGGGGACCTCAATCAGATTAATGGGATCCCTCTCCATCTGACCCATGGTGTTTTCTAAGTCACTGGTTTGAGTTTTACTATCATAATCTATCAAGGGATGATGGGAAGACAAAGGAACCCATTTGACCTGAGAGTCTGAATTTGGCAAGGAAAAGGCAGAAATTTTTCCTTGGGTATTTTCATTGTTACAACACCTGTTTTCTAAAAACTGATCTTGACTCCCATTCCCTCGCAAATTACTTCCCAAGTTTAAACTATCAGAGGAAACATCATCCTTACCTGAAGATAGATCAATATCAGGTTCTTTTTGCAAAAGGGGTTGCGAACAAGGATGAGGGGACATGAAGGATACAACTAGTTGAGTTTTAGATGTTAGAGGAGTGGTCAAAATGCTATCAAGATCACTAGAACTAGAACAAAGTAGCTTTGTTTCCAATGGTGTGTCATTGAGGGCTCTGTTGTTTTGAGCAGGGTTACTAGTAATCGGGGTAGGAGTCTTAGGAAATAAAGATGAAATAATAAAGCCACCTTTTTCATAAAAAAAGGATACATTAGGTTCGCAGGGTTTAATGAGATCATTAGAGACAAGTTCATAACCAAGAAGATTCTGCAATCAAATCTCCACGAGTTCATGATCTATAGCTAGGTCATCCAAAAATTTATCCAAGATGATAGGATATATTCTATGAGTTAGTGTTTTTCCTTTGATTTCTATAGGTTTTAGAATTTTAGTAGAAAGGTTCATCCTTACGATGATAACTTTATCTACCTCTAAGAAATCGTTATCTATGAAACCTACAAATCTTCCATAGAGGTTTCCAATTTTCCTTATCAATTCATCATTTAAGAATTCAATAAGCATATTCTTTAGCATAACAAGTCTTTCCACTTGGAAATCAGCTAATTTACTAGGATAAAAAACCGGGGACCAGTCAAAAAAAGAAAAATCTATGCCTTTAAATCTAGGGCATCCTATCTTGAGAAGTTTCTTTTTGAGATCTAAATTATTACAGTCTATATAGATAAAATTTTATGGCAAGAGGACTATACTTACCTTATATTCCAGTTCTTTCTTTAACCATTTCGCAATGAAGTTTGAAGAATATCCCACTCCATTCCACCTGCAAAAAATTCCAAAGGAAGCACACGATTCTTGTGTTTTTTCAATCAAATCGTCAGTACAGTTTAAAGAAAGAGATTCAAAAGGTTTAGAGAAGATTTTGTTTTCCCTTCTGCGATGAGGAGCGTAGGTTTATTTTAAGGGAGAATATAAAATCATAGTTGGAGACCCAGCCATGTTTCTACGGTGCGGTGGGGAGTATGGGATAACTGCAGATGTAAATGATTTGCCAATTTTAGGTAAAGGTTCTGAAGCTTTAGGGATCGAAGGTTGCAAGGCTTTGGTCTTTATTTTATGAGTAATGGGGGTAGCAGGTTGAGAGTGGAGAGGGGAAGATGAAGGAGGAACTAGATTCCGAGCAGAATCCAGTAGGCAGAGATTGGAAAATCTATTTTTTGTTGGTACCAAAAAGGCCGATTTGCAAGGAGGGATTTCACACCGAACAGGAGAAGAGTGGAAGCATCAAGCTTGCGTGCATTTTTCTGATGATCTGGGATCCACTGGTCCGTCAAGTCCTTGATGCTGCTCTCCTGAGGAAAAGCCCTAGGTAAAACCCTAGGGGAAGAGAGCATCAAATCCAGAGAAGATTTATGAGATTTAGCCAAATAGATCTTGCCAAAGTTGGAATCCACCACAGTTGAGGGGATAAATTTGGACACCGCATATTTAGTCACAGAAAAAAATCACATTTGTTGGTCTAAGACATCCACTGAAAAAAAATTTGGTCGCGAAAAAATAGTTCGAAAACGCAAAGCCATTTTTACTTTTTTTTAGTTTCTATAAGTTATTATCCTTCTATTAATAAGACTAGATCTTATTAATATAGTGAAACCTATAATTCAATAAGATTTATTTTATATAATTTTATTTTATATTATCTCTTATTCATTATTTTTTAATTTTTTTAAAATTAAACTCTCTCTCTCTCTCTCATAAACTTGCTTTACCTCTCAAAAACTAACTAAAAAAATCCATTGTATCTCTAAGAAGCTCATACTTTGAAATTATGTTAAGTAACATATATTTCTTAGAGTAATCATCTTTTATGCTTATTAATTAAATCACATTGGTTCAATTAATTAAGTTGTTTTATTACTCTTTATTGCTTAACTTGTCTCTTAGGTGCATTATAATTAATATTTATATTAGTTATTAATGCGCAACCTAGCATTTATTTCCTTTAGGGTTTCATTTGAACCTTTTTAAGGTCAAACTTGTAATTATTGTTTCATAACTTGGAATACAATCTTTGCTCTCACATTTTTGAGTAATTCTGAGTTTTTCTTTTTCTCCTTTCTGCTTCCCTCTTGTAACAGGTATTTGCATGCAGGTGTTCTTTGGGTTCTGTGGATTTGTATTTCTCAAATCCTACATGGTATCAGATTCCTACTGCTGCTACATGTTCTGGTGTTTTTTGAAGTAGTGATTTGAAGGAGAAAACCTCAACTTTTTCAAGGTTTTTGTCGTCAATATGGGGATAGAGTTTTTTAGAGCACTTTGGACAAAAAATGACCTCACGGTTGAGTCCAGAATGCCCAAAAACCTCTATTTTGATATAAGGCACAACATATTTGGCCTACTATGCCTCTGGAAAAAAACTTTGGCCTCCGGGGCTATTTGGGCATATTTTTCAAGAAAAAAACGTACAAAAGAATCAAAAAAATTATAAAAAAAATATTAAAAACATGCTTTGTTTTAGTGCAAGAAGCACGCGTCACCCCTGCACCACCCGCGACCAGTGCGCCACCTCTGTGCCACCATGGTCGGTGCGCCACTCAGCCGCCACCGCCGGCCCAACACTATGTGACATCACCTTTTTGGGGGGTGATGTCATCTTTTGGTCACTAGATTTTTTTCCTGGCCGCCGAAATATTCTCAGATGATGACATCAGTGACGGGCTCGTGACGGTTAGATGACCGTTAATTTTTTTCCAGTGACGGGTGACGACCATTTGGATGTCGAATCTTTTCCCGTGACTGTGTTTTTCCAGTGAGCTGCTCATTTTGACCTCCTGTCAGTCTTTTGGCCAAAACTTGAGCATACGATATCAGTTTTCAGAAAACAAAATATCGTCGAAAAGCTCTTTCTAAGCTGTAGACCAATATGTGGGTTTTGTATGCAAATTTGGCCATTTGAGTACCTTATTTCAGCATTGAAGTAGAGGCTTCAGAATCCTACAATATATGTCCAAATTTACAACTAGATTGCAACCCCTCATACTTAGACTTTATTTTTTAATTACCGAATTTTATTTCACACTCAAATCTATATAACTTAACTACAAACCTACTCAAATCACCCATGTTCATCCTATTGAATACCCAATAAATTAATATTGCTAAAAAAATCAAAATAGATATAGGATAATAATGTCAAATATTTGAATTTGTCTTCATTTTTAATGTTTCCTAAGGACATACATTGTGGATGACAAGCTCCCATATACACGCTGGAATAATCACATCTTTCACATTCTTATCACCTTCCTTCCTCTATTCCATGATTGGGACATTCTTTCTTTATTTTTGGTCGCAAAGAGAAAAATAACATGGAAATCTAGTTACTCACGACGTGACTACTTGTTTCCTGACCATTTCAAAATTTCTGGCAAGGAAAAGCAACATCGTGAGACAATTTTCCTGTGGGGTTTCCCACGTAGGGAAGCCTATTGGCTAAATATCAGACTAAAATTTTTAATGATTTTTAAATTAATTACTAAAAGCAAACTTTTTAAAATATTTATAAAGAAAATTTAATTAAATCTAAAACTTAATTATAACTCACATTCAAATGAATTTTAACTTTATAATCTACACAAATAAACCTATAATACTAAATTTAATCAATCTATGAGAAACAAAAATTAAAGCCACTAATTAAGGCTACAATACATACATACAAACCAATTAACACAACCAAAAATATAATGTATATAAACAATAAATATAATTGCAAACCAATGGTTTAATAAGTATATCATGTTTGGTTAAAACACGGGTCAAATATGGAAGAAAATACTCAAACACAAAGGCTTTAGTGGCAACAAAAGCTAACACCAAAAGAGATAGAAAGGTTACACTAAACAGATAATGCAAGAAATTATTTTAACAACAAAAAACTTCACATGGTCTAACATGCAACCAAGATAGGTAATGCCAAACATGGTGGAGAAAATCTACCAAAAACCATCATGAAATAAATAGAGAATGTAAAGGAAAAGTTACAGATTTAAAACCATAAATTTACTTGTATAATTTTGACACATACAAGTTCACATTATATAATAAATTTATAAACATAAAGTCAAAACAAAGAAATTTGAAAACATACCTCAAGTTGTGACTATAGATCAAAGAAGTACAAAATTGAGATCACATAATTCAATTTGAGCATCCAAAACAGAGCCAAAGTCTAAATCCCCAAATTGAAAAGCCACCAACACAAGAAGGAAGAGAGAATTCCTCCAAACATTTCAACTATCGTCCCAATCCCATTGCCATGAAATTAAAAACAAAAAATCCTCAAAAAACCATGCACATAATAACTCCCAAAAAGAAAGAGTAATTGAAAAGTTAACTCACTCATAAAAAGCAGATATCCATATAAACACTACACATTCCATATTTTACATTTTATTAATTAACAAATATTTTTTAATATTTTTAATTAAATTGATATAAATTAATCTTACCTCATAATATATTTAAACATTAGTTAATTTATCTTAACTTATCATTTTCTTTTTTTTGATAGGTAATGGGCAACCATATTTAAGACTGTCAAGCACTCTAATCATTCAAATCTGCAAGCACAACCCAATGTAGGCACACGCCTGTAAGCACAATGACCCAAGGAGGATTTGAAACCTGTTGGCAGCCTCACCAGCAAAGTGTTTTGACCACACCTCTAAATGGGTCACCCCACCAAGTTATCATTAATAATAATAACTAATGATATTTAATATCACTTTACTTAATAATATTAATTAATGTAATCTTAAAGTAATACTATATTATATTAAAAAAATATATATAAAAAGATTAATGTCATTTAATATTTTCTTAATAATATATTTCATCATTAATTAAATTATATTAAGATTGTGATATTGCTATCAGGATTCAACTGTGAAGTTTTTTTAGTTAAACTCATTGACCCATATTTCATGAGTAGTTGTTCACACAAGCCCATCTCTCATGAGAATGAATGAAACACTTAGCACTCATTGGATCTAGGTGATGCTTACAAAGGTGAAGCACCGAGACTTACTGGGAGGTCACACATCCCAGTACTACTCCATATCGAGTGTGATTAACTACAAAGTTTCCTCCATGGTTAAACCCACTCTGCTTGCAACCTCATCTGCACCCATAATTGGATGCTCAGTTAGGCCCCATTTTGGCAATTTTGATATTTCATGATTTTTATGCTTGATCTAGCTACCCATCTCCCCCTGATGTGACATCTATCCTATCTCCCCAACTCCCCTTTCAAATTTTGGTGCTTTTTCCTACGTACATAACACCTTGGAATTTTGTTCCCCTAGGTTTGGCCCAAATTTGAATAGGGGCCCAGTTGCAGTGTTTTGGTAGGAAATTAGATCTCGTGGTTGACCTAGCTTAATTTTGAATCCTAAAATGTGTGATGAGGTATATAAATACTCTATCTCTCTTATTTTGGCATCCACAACCCATTATCAATAAGATATTCATGATCAAGAAATCAAGTTCAAGATTTTAAAGGAAGCATCCAAGGCATTTTGAAGGCAATCTTCTCCATTGTAGCAATTTTCTCTCCCATGATGGCCAAGTAGATGAGGTATCAAGCAAGCAAGAAGACCTTTTACCATCCATATACATTCTTCCTCCATAGAAAGTGTTCAATCAAGCATAAAAACATTGAAGATATAAGAGTGTCATTCATGGACCCATGTATTTGTGAAGGAATCCTTTATTCCTTTCTACATTTGAAGTTCAATGACTACAAGACAAGCATATTCATGAATATACACGATCTCAATATCCGTTCATGAAGGCATTTACAAGGAAGATCTAATATTTACCTTTACAGTCACTTTCCTTTATACAATTTTATTTCATTTTCAAGGTTGATTCTTAAATAGGGGTGTGACCAAGGAAAACCCCTTTCCACAACCTTTTCCTCATTTGTGTGTGTAGCAACATGTGGTGTAATTGTTGGGACTTGATATGAAAAGTTTAGGATCTGCGAGATTGACTGTCAAAGTTTCAGGTGAAACCCCTAGGTACAGAATGCCCCAGGCTTTCTGTTCCTGGGAAAAAAATGCCTAAGGAATTTTATACCTGGAAAATCACCTTTAGATTGAGATCACAAGTCAATATAGTTTCTCGATTCCCATTTTAGGTCATTGCAACTTCCTATCTATTTTTTATCAGTCTGTGTTTTATTAAATTGCTTACATTTACTTATTTAGTATTTTATCTATTATCATTAGGTCATTTTAATCCATTTCATTCTTAATCATAATTAGTGAAGGAATTAATTGTCCCACTTAGCACTTGAAACTAACTTTGAGCCTAGTGGGGCATCTTCCTTCTAAATTGTGCATTAAGAAAAGGTGGACAATCTTTATGTCTTATTTAACCATATTTTATTTATGTATATTTATGGTCAACTTGACGTATGAAATTTACATTTCGATATTTGTGTTAGATTCCCCTTTTTACTTTTATCGGTAATAGAGGTTGTATTTTATTATTAGTCAACCGGAAAGGAAATTGACCTAAAAAAAGGATGGTAACAAGAAAGGGTACCACCTCCCCAAATTCTAAAGTCCTTTAAGAAACATAAGACAAGAAAAATACAACACCCAGTCTAGGACTTAGGATTTTCTTTTAACCACTCCTTTTGAATGAGAGCGCAGAACCATATCAAAATTCTTTTGTTTTCTATCATTTTTCTTTTTCACCGTGTGTCAACCATCCTCCATTGTAGTTGCCTCCTTCTGCAGCTCTGAGTATGTGATCGATGTGATTATCCCATCCCCCTTGTCAAAAGAACCGTCTGCCTGACCCATACCATCTTTAGGCTCCAAAGAAGAATGCTAAAAAGTCACAGCTCTCTGCTTCTCTCTACCCACAGGTGTGCCAATACTAGTCCCCATGTCATGAGAAAGTCCATTTGAAGATTTATCTTTCTGCTCCAGTGGAGGAGCATCCTTAGGAACGATCGTAGGAGGCATCTATGCCTTTTCCTTAGCCACCACCTATACGAAAATCCCCTTTCTTCTCAACCGTATAATATTTTTAGAGACATCTTTCCACCATGATGTTGTCTTAGACCAATTATCTTTGCTACATTGAGTAGCCAAATGACCTGTTTGGAAACAACATCTACAATGGAAAGGGACACCTTCATAGTCTAGGGATTAGATCCAAAATCCTCTATAAGTTTTAATGGATATAACATCTGGAAGTCCATCTGAAATATCCATATAAACCAATATACGAGCGAAGGTAGAATGAAGTAAATTTGAAGAATCCAAATCTACCATCAAGAAATGCCCTAAAGAGTTCCCAACCTCTTTGAGCAAAGTGTCAAACCAGAGGTGAAGGGGCAAATTTGACATCCTTACCCACAGAGGCATCTTGTTGAAAGTTTCCATTGCAGGACATAAATTAGTGTGCCAAGGTTTTAGCGCCAATGAAAACTTCTCCTCCTAGCACCATAAATGTTCACACATAACCTTATTTCTATCCTAGACATTTTCAAAAACAACAATAAAGAAACCTCTTGCAACCAGATAAATTTGAACATCTCCCACAATGATTGGCTCCTAGTTGTCCAAAATCCATGAGTGTAGGTTAGGTAAATTTGGCCAGTATCCCTGAAAATGCCCAATCACTCCAAGATTGGAGAAGACAAAGATGCTGTGGGTAATCTCCTCCTCTGCCATCAAACTCAGCTCAACTATAGTTTCTTTGTTTTTAGGGATTAAAAGACCCCTTACATCCTCTTCACTCTGGTTTCGGGGCCCTAGGCAATGTTTAGGCACCCGACCTCTACTCTGGTCCTGTGACTCCGCCATGGTCTTTGTGCTTTTCTGAGCTTCACCCATCAAAAAATTTCTTCCTCCGATGTATTTTTTCCCATCTATAGGGCCTCCTTTCCCACCATTTTCCTCTGCATGTGTGGCCGACGGTTGTATCTTCTCCTTCACAACCGCTAGAGCCTGCATCCATTTTGCATTGAATGGTGCCTCTTGTGAAAAACCCCCTGTGCAAGTCCCCTACAGTTGGGCCCCAGAAGAATCATCTAATCCTTTGGTGAGAAATGGGCCAGCATGCAGATCCAAGTGGCCACCTCCCTTCCATCCATCACCATGATTTGAAGAGTGATCAGCCCCCAAAACAGAGGTCAAAACCCTAGCTCCTTCAGTCATAGAGTTCTGAGAACTCCGGAGCACCATTACTACTCAAACAATTAATATTATACATCATGTTAGATCCCCTTTATGTGTATTGGATACTGACTTTTCATTTCATAGTTAGATGTACTATTCATTAGATTTAATGTGCAATTCAATTTATGTTGCATAAATTTAATTAGTGTTTGCATATCTCTTTCAAATTTCATACTTGTATTTGTTAGATCTATCTTTTCTTTCTTATCTTGTGCATGAGTGTTATAACATTGAATCCTACCTATAGAATTCCCATCATGTAGAGCCATAGACTTATGAGTTCCTTTGATTTTGTGCACTCTTTATTTCCTAGGAATCTTTATGAGACACAAATGCCTACTATGGTTGAGAATCCTTTTTCCCACTATTATCATGATGGAGATGAGACTTTAAGAGTTCCTCCTACCCAACTAGTGCAAAATATTCATCGTGACTTTGAAAATTTTAGAAATGGTTAAGTCAAGAAAATTCTAATTCGAAATTCATCTCCTTAGTAGAAGGTTTAAGGAATTTGATTCACAATGATGAACATGATATCAACTTGTTACAGACTATCTCCCATCTTGTTGACAGTAATGTTAAACCTCTTAAGGATGATTCTCAAGATCTAGGTTTAACTCAACCTCTCACAAGTGTTAAGACTTTCCTTCCTATTCCTACTTCATTACCTAGTGTTTCTACTTATGCTCCATCTTTCATGACTGCATTTGTCTCAAATATAAAACCCACACATGTTAGTCTTGGAAGAAATCCTAATCCTATTGTTCCTCCTTCATGTGTTCCATGTGTTTCACAACCTTCATCCATGCCTACATACAATAATGTTATATTTTCCTATTCTAATGTTCCTTCCATTTCGTATAATGGTCTCAACATTTCACATGTGTCGCATAGAAACCTCTCTACAAAATCAACTATCAATAGCCTTCCTCAAATTGTTTCCTCCTTACAAAAATAAATTACCTCTATGAATCAATCCAAATTCAACATTCCCACACGTGACATTGCTAGCTCTTTGTCCTTAGAAATTATTCGTGTTGTTATCCCTCAATACATGGAAATACCTCACTTGGAGACTTATAATGGTAAATGTGATCCCTTGACCCATGTTAAGACCTTTCAAACATTGTATAGTGAATTTTATATTAATCATAAGTTCATGGATAAACTGTTTACTATAACCTTTTGAGATAAGGCCTTGCAATGGTATTCTTCTTTACCTCCTTATTCCATTGAATCTTTCCATAAAATTGCTAATGCTTTCATTCAACAGTTTCAAAACAACATTTGTCCAAAGATTTGTTTAACTAATTTAATGCATTATAACAATATGTTAAAGGAAAAGTGACTGATTTCATTGGTATATTTAAGATTTACATGCTCATCTTTCTTATCATGTTCCTAATGTTGATATTCAACATATTTTTATTACTAATTTACAAAAACACATTAGAGATAAGATATTTCTTTCTGAATTCTCCTCTTTTACTCAATTGTGTGCAGTGCTTCATAATTATCAACTTCAAGTGTGTCAATTTGAGAGCACCGCTCCAATGGCTCCAATTGATAAGAGTGATGCAGCATCCCAGCCTTTTTAGAAGTTTCAAAAACCAAAAGGATTCATCAAGATCAATAATTCATCAAACAACATTGATGCACAAGCGACGAAAGCATCCAAAGGTGTGGCTCTTTTGTCATCTAATTTTAGACCTTCTCATAATTTTACAACTATTTTTGAATCTTTGCATAATGTGATGTTGACGTTGATTAATGCTAATATCTTAACACTTCCTCCCATTAAGCCAATTAATCCTTCCAAACAATCCAAAAAAAACTTTGATACAAAATATTTTTTCCAATACCATGGCCAACTTGGTCATGATACTGAAAAAGTGTTTCTATTTGAAATCAATTGTTCAAGACCTCATTGACTCTAATTCTATATCTATTGAGGGTGTTAATGATTAAGGAAACAAATATGTATCCCTCCCAAACTAAAAATTACAAATCTATACCAATCCTTTACCTTCTCATTCAACCAATAGCATTGAGTCCTTTCCTTCTTCATCTACCCATGTTGTTGACACTCCTACCATTGTGAGCTATGAGACCTAGTGTACTGAAGCTAACAATGTTGTCAACCTTATTGATCAATCCAAACTTGATCTTTGCATTAAATTTGATCTTGTTGAGCCTATTAGGTGTTATAATGATTTAGAATAACTGAGAGGGGAGGGGGGGTGAATCAGTTATCTAAGGTCCAGATGTACCAATTAAACTTTCAAACACTCAGATCCACTCAGTAATCCACTTGGTCTCTATAGCATATGATCAAGAATATAAACTTGTAGTTTAATTTCCTACTGTAATCAACTTGTAGAATATAAAACTCTTAATTGTAGAACACATAAAATAGAATTCACACAAGTATGACACCAGGATTTAACATGGAAACCTAATATGGGAAAAACCACCAATAACATGCTACCAATTTTCATTCTTCTAAACTGTGCTCTATGAAAAGCCAACACGATTAAAGGTTATAATACACATTGTTAAATGTGACCCGATTAAAGGATTTAATCACTCTATTAAAATTGAGCCTTGTTAGAGGGCTTAGACAAGTCCATTAGAATGTCACCTTGATTCAAGAATTTAACAATATGACTGTTAGGTCAACCTTGTTTAAAAGGATTTTGCAATTGATACAATGGTTAGAAAGTAATAGCAAATTGTGATCGCAAACATACAACTCACTTTGCAAATACAAATCCAATTATAGCTCAAAAGCTAATTCACTGAATGGCCTTCATTGTCATCTCCATCTCTGATCTCTGATCTGATTGGAAAATCCTTCAAGAAATCACCACTGTGCATTTTTGTACTACTCTCTTCAGGCTTCTCTTCCTTCTGACTAGATTAGCCAATGAACTAAATTAACCACATACCACACACACTACTATCATAACCTACAATTAGGTTAAACTAATACCTATCTGATCAGGTATCTTGATCTATTGTCACTTAATCATCACCGTAGATCTTAGGTTTAGGTCATATCCAATGAATCCTTCCATCATTTTGTTTCCATCTACCTTTCAAAATACATCCTAAAACTCCTTGAATCCATACATAAAAATAGTTAAACATAAATTAAATGCTCATTTAATTCTCCACAATAGTCATCCTTATCTTAAATATGCTTCACATATCCCAAGAAAATAAACTATATTGGTTGGGATCTAAAATCTCTCTCAAATTGTCATAATACTGACACTTGATCAATATTGTGCACTGTCGCTTAGTCATCTCTGTGTAACTTGGTAATTATCTAACACTTGGCACATACTGATTCTTGGTCAACACTAAAATTTTCTTGACATATACTGGCGCTCGGTCGACACTCGAATCAATCAGCATTACTCAGAACATAATTAAGTTTCTTAATCTTCCGCTCTATTACTCGGTCAAGACTAATCTTGTAGTCATACAAACTTTACTTATATTCAAGATAAAAAATATATTACCTTGTCAAGGTGATACCTCATCAAGTACCCATTGTAGTTTCACATAACTCAACCATTTCACCAGGTCTTCTTGTTATCTCTCCTTTTCAAATCTTCTTCATCAATCAATTGATATGGCACTTTACAAGATAGAAATTGTCTTACGAGTTAAGGTTTGACATCAATGACAATATAAAAATTGTTTCAATTGTAGTTTCCAACAATCTCCCTCTTTGGCATTGATGGAAAACACATGCAAACAAACAACATATGCAAGGTTCCCAAACAATCCAAAAAGTTTGTTCTGTAAACACATTTTAATTAATGTCCTTAGCTTCATTCTGATTCTCTCCAATACAAATATTGTCTCCCTCTTAGATATATTTCTCTTTGTAGCTTATCTCCCTCATTGTTTATTTCTTCCTTATGTATATCTCCCTTACTGATTTCTCTTATGTATATCTCCCTCTTTGATAACAATACCAAAGACATACATCTTAAATGTGTAGATATATCTATGTCAGGTTTCTAAATTCAATCCTCCCTCTATCATCTTTCTTATGACTAATCAAGATCTTTTGCTTAACACCTCACAGCTTTAGGTGAATCCTAAAGTGTGACCACCTTTTGCATCAATCTGTCAGATATTCTATGTAATACATTTGATGAAACTAATCCATGTGATCTTAGTTAGCCTTAGATAGGGGAATCACCCCTAATTATCCTCTTAGATACTCATGAGCATCCTTAGGTAAAGCTTTATTAAATATATCTGCCAACTGTTCCTTTGTATTAACATACTCAAGTCTTACTTCTTTGTCTTATACCAGCTCTCTCAAGTAATGTGACTTGATAGCAATATGCTTGGTCTTTGTATGCATCACAGGGTTCTTTAAAATGTTTATAGCACTAGTTTTATCAAAAAAAAAAAAAAACTAGGTTTGTGATCTTCTTCATACCTTTCAACAATTGCTTGATCCACACTATGTTTGAATAATTTACTGCTAGTGCAACATATTCAGCCTCTGCTGTGGATTGAGAAATACAGTTCTATTTATTTCTTGTCCAAGAGACTAATATCTTTCCTAAAAGGAATGCACCTCCACTTGTGTTCTTTCTATCATTAACATTACCTATCCAATCTGCATCTATGTAAACTTTTAGTTCAAACTTCTCATGCTTCTTGTAATACAATCCATATTCTTCTATTCCCTTCAAATATCTCAAAATCCTTTTCACTTCCATTAAGGGACTATCTTTAGGATTTGCAGAAAATATTGCAACAATCCCAACCGCTGATGCAATATCTGGTCTACTGTGGACAAAATACTTTGGTTTTCCAATCATTGATCTATATAGGGTTTGATTCACTTCAGCTGTCTCATCAGTCTTTGATAGTTTCTATCTAGTAGCCATAGGAGTACTTACATGTCTGGATTCCTCCATGCCAAAAGTCTTTAGTATCTCCTTGATATACTTATATTGTGTAATTTAGATACCTTTCTTCATCTGATATACTTGCAAACCAACAAAGAATTTGACCTCTCCAAACATAGACATCTCAAATTCAGTTTGCATCTCTTTTGCAAATAATTGGCATAAAACACCTTGTCCTCCAAATATGATATCATTAACAAATATTTCAGCTAACAATATCCCTTTACCTTTCTCATACTTTAAGTACAGATTACTATTATCATTTGTCCATGTAAATCTAATCTTGACTAAGTAATTATGTAATCTCTCATACCATGCTCTGGGGGCTTGCTTCAATCCATACAACACTTTATGTAACCTACAAACCACATTCTTCTTGCTTGAATAAAAAAATCCTTCATATTGTTCAATGTATACCTCTTCTTCTAGTATTCCATTTAGAATTGATGATTTGACATCCATTTGATATACTTTGAATTCTTTGTAAGCTGCATATGCCAGTAGAGTTCTAAATCCTTACAATCTTGCAACTGGGGAAAACGTCTCACCATAGTCAACACCTTTTTCTTGTGCATTACCTTTGCATACCAGTCTGTCCTTGTTTCTTATAAATTCTCCATGTTCATTCATCTTATTTCTAAATACCCACTTTGTTCCAATAACATTCTTGTCCTTTGGTCTAGGTACTAGTGTCCAGGTTTTGTTATTATCAATTTTTTCAATTTCTTCATTCATGACATGTATCCAATCTTCATTTCCTAAAGCATCTTTCACTATTTTTGGCTCAAATTCACATAATAAGCATGTCTGAATTTTCAGTTTGCTTCATGTCATGATCTCTTCTTACATATTTTTCTAATGTAGGCTTTGGTCTTCTTTTCTCTTGTTGTTCATCTTCAGATTCATCATCGAAGTTAATTTCAAGTTCATTTTGTGTCTCTACAGTCTCCTTGTGATGCTCGGAAACACCTTTCTGTATCTTGGCATTTTCTTGTTGTTGCTTGGCAGCATCATTCTGTTGTTTGGCAATTTATTTTTCTGGTTCTAGCGCACTATTGGGCTCTCCTTCGTTCATGTAAATGAAATATCTATAATCTTTAGGTTCTTGCTTGCATTCCACTTCATTCTTTTCTGCAGATTCATCAATTCTAAAATTTTCACTTTCCGCAACTTTGTTAGTGTTAGAATTCAAACACTTATACGCTTTTCTCTTAGTGGAATAGCCGAGGAATATGCCTTCATCACTTTCAGCATCAAGTTTTCCATTTATATTGTCCTTCAGTATATAACATTTGCTCCCAAAAAATTTAAAATATTTTACATTAGGTAAATAACCATACCATAACTCATAAGGTGTAATATCAGTACCTTTCTTGACTTGTACTCGGTTCAAGGTATAGATTGTTGTACTTACAACTTCTCTCCAGTACTTTTGTGCAACATTATTTTCTATCATCGGTGTTCTAGCACAATCCATTATTGATCTATTCCTTCTCTCAGCTATGTCATTCTGTGGGGGAGTCCTTGTGTCATGCCCCACAAGGGAACCAGGGAAGAGAACAAAGATTCTCTTTGAAAAAGAAAAAAAAACCTAAGTAAAAATTCATGAAATTTTTTGAACTTTTAAAAGAATTATGTGAACAAAACCTAAACTTAGATTCCTTCTAGGGTTCCCTTCTAATTTAATGCATGATTCAGTTAAGTCCATTAAGTAAGCTAACAACAAGATTTATTTCTCAAAGCAAACTACATCATATCATTATAGGATTCTTTATTAAGAAATACCTAAGTACTTTCATTTCAATTTTCCATTTAAAACCACCTATATTCCTAAGTATTCTTTATGAACAATATAACCTTTAAATCAAATGGAACCATCTAAATCATTTGATACATTTCAAATAATACATTTGTTCTTCAATAGCCCTTTTTCACTTAATCAATAATAAGAAACA
>MU226766.1:147769-163345 GCA_018584345.1 Thuja plicata
TATATATATATATATCATTTGCCCTTCCAACATTCAATTTTCTTTTCACATTTTCCCACTATGTCCTTCCACAAATTGTCTATTGTTGTTCCATTGATTAGGGGTATTCCAAGGTAGGCAGCTAGTAGTTTTTCAACCTTGAACCCTAGGCAATTTCTGATTTTTCTTTGCATTGCACTATTAGTATTGAAGAAATATATACTTGATTTTGCTTCATTGATCTTTTGTACTGACATCTTGGGGTAAATGTTTAGAGTTTTTAAAATTGTTTCTGCTTCAGTCAAATTTGCACTACCCATTAGTAGTGTGGTGTCATTCTATTGACCACCATAATACATTTCCATTGCCCTTGTGCTAAAAATTTATTTATCATATAACTTAAGGAGTTGACCAATATCACATATAGGAAGGGCGAGAATGGCTCATCCATTGTGAACCCAGATGCGCTTTCAAAAAAATTGCATGTTATCCCATTAATATAACAGAATATGTGAATATTGATATACATGCAAACACCCATTCTATCCATTCCTTTGAAAACCCTGGATGGCCTAATATCTGGATCAGATAGTACCACCGAACATTGTCGTAAGCTTTGATATTGTCAAGTTTCAGGAGCATCCCTTTCAGGTTGTTTATTTGATGGGGTGTAGGATCTCATGTGCAATTATGATGTCATCCGTTATGTTTCATTTTGGTACAAAACTTGTTTGTTCATGGGATATTGTTTTTGGGAGGATGCGTTTTAGTCTGTTTGCCATCACCTTTGCAATGGTCTTATATATCACATTACAGAGTGAAATGGGTCTGTAATATGAGAATCTTGTGCAATCGTTTCCCTTTGGTATCAAAGCTATGTTAGTATTGTTGATATCCTTGAGTATTTTTCAGTTCTTCCGTGATTCTTCAACCAATTCGACTATGTCGGCTCTCATGAACGCCCAACACTTGTGAAATACCAGGGGTGTGAAGCCATCAAGGCTCGGAGACTTATTCGGGTTGGATTGATGGATGGAAGTTCAAACTTCTTCAAATGTAACTGGTGCATATAACATTTTCTTATCTTATTTGGCTACTTTCCTTGACATCTCTTTGAGGATCTTCATATCAATATACTCGTCAAAGTCGTTGCCCCCTAATAGTTGCTGAAAATAGTGGATACTGAGCTTTTGGATTTCCGTTGGATCTGTCACAACTTGCCCCTCCATAGTTTTGATTTGGGAAATTTTATTCCATGAAAGTTTTATCTTTGTAGAGTTATTAAAAAAAATTGTATATGAATCTCCTTCCATAAGCCAGGTTTCCCTCAATTTTGTTCTCCAATAACACTCTTCTCTTGCTAACAGTTCTCCGTATTCAACATGGTATTACGTTGTTGTTATTCCTCTTTAGATGATTTTCTTGCTTAGATCGATCGTCATTTTTTCCAGCCTCTCTTTCTTAGTGAAAATATTCTCAAAGGTTTCTTTATTGTGTGTTTTTTAATGTATTACAACCTTTTGCATACTTTGAACATTTTGGTTCCTTGATATATATTTGATCCTTCCCACCACTATTTCATCTCACTAACCAAGTTTCCATCTCAAAACCACATTATTTTAAATCAGAATCGACACTTTGAGGGGGGAAGATCTTCTTGAATTACTAGCTCCACAGGGTAATGATCTGAAAGTGGATTGCTTTGGATGGAGGATATAGGGGTGGTTGAACTCGAAAACCACGAAAACCATGCATCTGATACTAGAAACCTATCTAGGCATTCCGCTATATTTTAAGCCCTCTCTGTTATTATTCCATGTATATTTTCTATTATTCGGAAAATATCAATTAGATCATTTGCTTGAACAAAATCTCAAAATTTGGTGTGGGATTGAGTGATTCTACCGAGCCCCTCCCCCCAATTTTGTTCGTTTGATTAAGGATGGCATTGAAATAACCAACCACAATCATTTTCCTAGATAACATGCAAAGAATGGTGCTAAGTTCATTCCACAGTTGTTTCTTCTTTTCTTTTTAACTGGTCCATATAGATTAATAATGTAAAAGCTAAATTAGAACTAAGACTCTTAATACATACCTTCATCCAGTTCTCTTCCATCATTGGTTCACTTATATTTAAATTTTTGGGTGTCCACATTATGTCATGTCCCCCTAAGGATTCACTAGCATCTTTAAATAATCCATTCCAACCTTTGCAATATTTCACGAATCTGTATCCTTCATCAATAGTCATTTTAGTTTCTTGCAAAAAGAGTATGTCGATCAATTGAGCTTTAATATATGCTTGATCAAGTGTCACCTCTTAGGGGCATTTAAGCCTCTAACATTTCATGTGGCAATATTCATCTCCCTTCAAGGGAGGCATTAGCTCCCTTGGATCGAACAAGGTAAGTTTTTATTAAGGCCTGGATTTTTTTGTTGTGTTCTCTCTTCTCTTTTCTTATTATTATTTTATTCGAGTTTCTGTCTTTAGTGGAGAGATTTTGAGAAGTTTGGCTTCCAATTGTGATATATTTCTTGGGTCGATTATATATAATTCATCATATTTTGAAGCATTGTCCATCATTTTGTCTTCTGATTCCTCCTCTGTGTCATCTTTTGGAGGGTTGGTTGAGCGCTCCTTCCCAATCTCTGTATTGTTTCCTGAATCCTTCTCTTCATTCTCTTCCTTGTCTTTGATCAACATGGCTTCATTTTTTGGTTCTAATCTAGAGTCGACTACTAGTATGACAGTTCTACTCAGATCCTCAGTTTTCTTCGGCATCCATCTTTGTGTGATGGGTTTTAGGCATGAATCTTCATTATGGCCACGACTTCCACAACAAAGGCAATAGAATTATTTCTGTTGATCTATTTCAATTGTCTGCTTCCATTTCCCGTTTTGTGTTGATAATTTAAAGTAATTTGGGATTGACTTGATTGCAATAATCTTTACTTGCGCATATAGGGCCGATTCATCGTCCCCCATGTCAACTTCAATTATTTTCCCTAGCAAATTCTTTGTCCACTTAAGGACATCTTCACACCAATATTCAAATGATAAGTTGTACAGTCACAACCATTTTGGTTCATCCACTACATCCATTGTGCATGAGTTGATATTCGGTTCCTACGTCTGCATGAAAACAAACTATTCACAAATTTTCCATGGCCCTTGTTTCATTATTTCATCTCTCCACTCCTGGATATTGAATTCTACTAGAAAAAATGCCTCGGGAGAAAATATAACTTAGTGGATTCTTAACCCTAGTTGTTCTATAACCAATTTATTTTTTCTGCTCTAGTTCGAGTCTAACTAATGATTCGACAAATTCTCGAAGTAAGGCCAAGGGCGATAGCATCCCTCTCCACAATGTCCTCCAATTCGACAGAGATGTTGTCCTTCTGTTGTTCTTTCTTGTGCTCTTCTCTACTCTGTGTATTCACAGTTTTTCGCTTTGGAGCCATCATATCTGCAATTATACTTGTCTATTGTATTTTAAGAATATATATAGTTTTTTTCTTTATTATTTTTTAGATTTTATTTAATTTTTTTTTTGTTATTCAAGTCTTTGGTTTTTGTTCCTTTTTTGTACTTTTTAAGTTGTAATTTGCGTTGATTCCTTTTTTTTAAAGTTTTGTTTAATTTGTTCTATTATTTAACTCTTTTATAATTTTTCTCTTTCTTGTACTCATTTCAGTTTTAATTTTGTGCATTTTGTCAATTTTTCATGGTGCGTGTATTTACACGTTTCTTTTTATATACTTGTTGTTCTTCTTTTTCTTCTCTGAATCATATTGTTTGACCTGGTTGACTTTGATTTCTTTCTTGTTCTTTATTGTTTTTTTAGAACTTGTCTTTCTTCTTGTTCTTTGTCTTCATTGTCTATTTTCCTTTTTATATTCCCCATATTTGGATCATATGTCACTTCTCTTCCTCACTGCTCTTTTTAAGTGGGATTCTAATCTGAAACTTGTCATATTATGTCTTATAGCGTTTTACATCTTAATGTTGGATCATGGAGTGTGATCTAAAACGTTGATTAAAAAACTCTCATGCAATCTAATGCAGAAATTTAGCATTGTTTAAATATCAAAATCCTCGTCAACCCCAAGAGGTTCACCCCCTTCACCAATCCATGTGGGATTAAATAATATATTAATTTACTCCTCCTCCTTAAGCATTAAATTAGGATGTCAAATGACCCCTTTTAAAAAAAACAATATTGTATTACTAGGCCAAGGGGTACAAGTTGCTTGAGTCATAAGTGGAAATATAAGTAATAGGTGATTAAAATCAAAATATATTTCTCTAAACAATTCAAAATTTCACCCAATATCCAAATATGAAATATTACATTGCTAGAGAAACAAAGGTTGGTCCAACTACTAAAAATATACGCTTACTAAAAATAGAAAATGGTAAAAATAGTAAATGTGTCTAAACACCAAAATGACCCAATCTGAGATTAATTGAAACTTACTATAAATTGTAAGTGTTAAAATAGCCACTGCTAAAAATAATAACTCATTGAAAGGGCTCAAAAAAAGGCAATGTGCTCCTTAATCTCGTTTCAATTTAAAATTGCTTCTAATAACACCTCCATGATTCCCTAACCTCAATCGTTACCCTACAAATTTCCCATGAATAGGCTAATGGTCTTTGTATGCTAGTGACATAGGAAGGAGACATTACGGTTTGTCCTCCCTGAAATTGCTTGAACTCAAGATATCTCAACTCATGATGTTGTAGAACTTACTCATTTTACCATGTTGCATCTTCAACTGGAAAGTTCCTCCATTTGACTAGATAATCTATGATGTTTATCCTCCGATGGACTCTATCTTTGGTGTAAATAATGGCCTCATAAATAAGGATCATCTTCCTCTCCTCATTCAATGGTGGAAAATTAGAAGAGTGTTTGAATTTTCCATTTCCTTCTTTAGCCTAGATAGGTAGAATATGTTATGTACTTTTCCACTACCAAGTAATAAAATCTCATAAGAAACATCTCCAATCCTCCTAATAACTCAATCAGAAATTATCCTACCAAAATATACTCAAGAACTTACTATCCCTATCATTGATGATGTTCTTAGGCATCCCATGTAATTTGAAGATCTCATTGAGCTTCTATATAGGTGACTAAGATGGCAAAGAAATGTGAAAACTTAGTTAATCTTTCCACCACCACATAAATACATTCCCTTCCCTAAACCTTTGGTAACTATGTAATAAATTTCATAGATATTGATTCTCACTTCTAGTTGGGAATGGGTAAAGGTTGAAGTAACCTGTCTGGATAGGTGTGCTCAATCTTATTCTATTAGAAAAAAAGGTACTCCCCGATGTACTTAAGGACTTCATTCTTAAGCCCCTTCTGAGTGAACCTCTCTTGAATCTTCATGTATGTTTAGAAGAATCCAGCCGTGGATGCATCATGGAAGGTCCTCAATATCTTCTCCTTCATCTGAGAAGAGGGTACCCAAAAAAAATTATGTTCTTGTAGATTATCATATCATTAACTACAATATATTTCTCATCCTGCATTGATCCCTCTACAATTCCTACTGCCCATAGATCCTTAGCATATTTTTCTGCAATCAACTCCCTCCAATTAGAAATTATCTCAACCATAGAACATAATTTTGGTCTCCTCGAGAGTGTATCAACAATAATATTATTCTTCCCTTTGACGTATTCAATGTCAAAGTCATATGCCTACAACTTGCTAACCTAATTTTGTTGCTTATCATTAAGGTCCTTCTAATTTGTGAAATAATTGATACTATTCTAATCCATTTTAATCATAAATCTTCTGCCTGTTAAGTATGATATTGTAAAATAAGAAAAGGGGGGATGCAAAAGATACAATGACAAAGGTATATTGTGCTTCTTTTCTTAATGTACAATCGAAAGGAAGATAACCCAATAAGCTGAAGTAAGACTTAAATGTTGAGGGAGTCAATGATTACTTCATAATACTGAATTAGAATAGGTTAGATTTGAGGAAATATGATAGGGTTATGTAAGATAGAAGGATAAATAGGAAAAAGTGACAACTTTCAGCATAGACAAACTAATGAAAAATAGACAAGAACCTTTAGTGATTTGAAACAACAACCAAGTAGAAGTATTGACCTATAGTTTCAATTTGAAGCTGATTTGTAGGGTATAGAATACCTAACCCATTCTTTTCCTAGGTACAAATCACCTAAGCCATTCTATACCTTATACTTTTATCTGAACTCAGTTGCATTCTTTTTGTCAAATCTTGTACTTTCTAAATTACGCCTTGACAAGTTCACTACTTGTTCTTCACACAGAAAATTAAGAAATTGTTGGGTTGAAAGGGGTTTGCCTTTGTCGAACCCCAGTTGAGGAATCAACCTTGAAATATAAATTAAATTGTATGAACTAAAAATTATGTAAATATAAAGGTAAATGTTAGATCTACCTTGTAATTGTATATACATTCATAAATAGATATTAAGATCACACGTATTTATGAAGATGCTTGTATGTTGCTTGAATTGTAGTTGTTGAACCTTGGAATGTAGAAAGGAATCAAGGATGCCTTCACAAATAAATAGATCTCAAAATACTCCTCATATATATGCAATGTTGTTTTGCTTGATAAACACTTAACTGAAAGGAAGAAAGAAAGAATGCATGTGGATGGACAAAGGATATTCTTGCTTGATTGAGAAATGCTTTACTTGGACATAATGGGAGATAATCTTGCTACAATGGAGAAGATTTACTTCAAATATGCCTTGGATGCTTGGAGAACTTGATCTTGAATGCTTGGATGCAAAATCTTGATTTCCTTCTTGAATTATTGCTTGTCGATTACGAAAATGAGGGGAGATAGGGTCCTTTTATACCTCTGTCAACATTCCGGGAGAGGGGGCATAGGGTGTTTTTATACCACCCATTTGAATTTTGACCCAAATCTCATTGGAATAGATTGCCCAGGGTATTATATTCCTGGGAATAGATCACCCAAGGCATTCTATACCTGAGAAAATAGGCCAAAACTTAAATGGTGATTCAGGAAGGTGGAAAAGATGTCATAAATAGAGGAGATGGGTTTCTAGACCAAGCATAATAGACATGAAATATTGAGAATGCCAAAATGGGGCCTAAATAAGCATCTAATTATAGGTGCTAAATTTTTAGGATGGTAGAGATATGAACTTGGACAAGGCTTTCATAATGGGAAAAATCTCTCTGTCATCAATAGAGTCACTTTTCTCTACTCTCAATTTCCTACTTTCAAATACTATCAAGTGTTTATCTTGCATCAATACTACACCAATTCCTTCTCCTGATGCATCACACTTCAACGTAAAGGGTTTGGAAAAATTGGGATGGGATAGTACTAGGCATGATGTCATCACTTGCTTGAAGTGCTCAAAACTCTTGTTTCCCTATCCAACCACTAGAAATCCCCTTTCATTATCAAATCTATAAGTGGAGATTCCATCTGTGAAAACCTCTTAAAAAACCTTTTTTAAAAGTCACAAAGACCAAAGAATCCCTTAATATATCATATATTAGTAGTGATAGGTCATTCAACTATTTCCTTGATTTCTTTAAATCCACTCTCACACACTTTTCACTGATGATGAGCCCTAAATAAATAAGCTCATTCATTCCAAAGTCACACATGGGTTTCTTAGAATAGATAGGTTTAATCTCTATAATTCCCAAAAACTCCTCAAGCTGTTGGATGTGCTCCTCCCAAGTCCTACTAAATATTAGTATATCATAATTGAAAATCAATACAAATTTCCTCAGCTATCTCCTAAAAATCTGATTCATACAAATTGGCCATAGTAGCATATAAAATCTATCTTATCAATATCCTCTGCCTGAATCTGTATCGGGTGTTATCTTGATCTTAGATCTATTTTTGAGAAATAACATACACCATGCAACTCATATATAAGCTCATCAATCGAGGAAGTCAAATACCTGTTCTAAATAGAATTTTGGTCCAAATCCTTGTAGTCAATGCATATCCACATAGTACCATCTTTCTTCTTCACCATTATATTTGTTGATGCAAAAGGACTCTTACTGGGTCTAATGTGACCCATCTCTAGCAACTCCTATATTAATTTATCTATCTCATCCTCATGTTTCTTTGGATTTTTATATCGAGTGGCAATCACTGGTTTGGATCCTTCCTCCAATTATATCACATGCTTGATTCTTCTCTAAATAGGTTCCCTAGGGTATGCTTTTGAAAACCATATTGTACTTTGATATCAACTTTTGTACATCCAGATGGTAATTGGCCTTTTGTTTCTTGGTAGGTACTAAAGGAATTACAAGATATTTTGTGGCCCACTCTTAATCATGCCTAAACAATCACTACATCTACTATAATGATGCTAGTTTAGATCATCTGTCATAAATTCCCATGAGAACTAACTTACTTCCCTGATGTTCAAATCTTATTTGTAACCTCTCTAGGGTGAAGGAGAATTCTACAAGTGACATCATCCATGTCATACCTAGAATGAAATCATTTTACACCATGTCCACCATGAATAACTCAATTATCAACTCATAATCTCCAAGCTTAGGTCTATAATGTTTTAGGTACAAGAGAGTAGAACTCCATCATCCATCACCTAAAACCCTGCATGTCCTTCTATTTGTAACCATCATTTGGATACATATTTCTCATTAATGAAGTTATGATTGACACCAATATATATTAATAATCCTCTCACCTTAAAAGTAATAGCCTTTTGAGAAATTGTGAGTTTTGAAATGGTCCCCTTCTCTATGGTTTCTTCTTCCTCCTTATTTTTCTCCTCCTCGTCAATAGAATCAAATTATTGATCTAAATTTTTAGATGCAAATTCCTTTTCTGAATAACATTCCACCTATTTCACCTTAGCCATAATACTACACTTGTGAGAAGGATCCAAAGGCTCTCTATAAGGGAAACATAATTTCCTTCTTCTAAGGTCATTCAATTACCCACTGTCCAATTTGTTAGATTCACCTTTTGGCTGATATGATTCCTTATGAAATGAATTCTTATCCTTGTCTTTCTTTGAAGGGAAAATATTAGATTAAAATTTACTTTTAGATGTTGAGAGCTCCATATTCCTTTCTTTCTTGATGGCCAGCTGCAAGGTATACGCAGGGTTTAAAGCTTTAACTCATTCTCTCATAAGATTTGATAAACCATCCATGAAAAGTAAAACTATTTACCTCTCCAAAATATTTGTTACTAAGAAAGACAACTTCTAAAAAATTTCAATGTATGTGTCTAGTGAACCTAACTACTTAAGTTGTTCTAGCTCCTTAAAATGAATTTTTGGGTCCTTCTTGTCAAATATTTTGGTCAATATATTTGTGAACTCCTCATGTGAAGTGATCTTGTTATGACCCATGGTAAACATCTCATGATAACACCACTCATGTGCATTTCTATCCAAATGTATTGTTGAATAATTAATAGCCTCCTCCTCCAGCATGGGATTGAGTTGAAAGTAAGTATCCATCTTTTGTACCCATGCTTTGGTGGTGTTTTTCCTAGAACCATCATAATAAGGTAGTGTAAGCTTTCCTACCTTCTTCTCTAGATCATGATTCTATGTTCTGCCACCAATAAAAGGCTAATGCTTCATTTTTGAAATCTATATAATCCCTGGAAGGTATGGCCACTTGGAAATCAGACCCTCCATTCTTCCAATCTCATTGAAATTGATTTTGTAGCTCAATGATGTCTGGCTCATTATCTGTGTCTACCGAATTCTTAGGTGGAAAGGTGGGTTGTAATGTCCTTCTAAGGAACCCTCATAAAATAGGGTAGAACATGTAGTGATATTTTTTTACAATTACATAAGCAATAATTAGATAAGTGCATAAACAAAAATTCAATTGCATAAGCAATAATGAAACATTACAATTATTGTCAAACGATCGTGCACAAGAAAAATTATTTGCACACTCCCAAGGATTCTATGACAACCCAAAACACACCACAAAAAATAATACATACATTCCACATGTTGTCTCACAAGAGCTCAGAAAACATCTAATGAGCTACATGAAGCCAAGACATATGGTAGGTCATGGCTAGCAAGTGAGGGGAATAGGTCCATCGTCAGAAACTAACTACACAAAATCCATTTTAAAGCACCAAAAAAAATGTGACCCTAAAATTAACAACCATGATTGTGAATATATCAAAAGAATCCAAAGAATAAATGGTATCCACAATTCTAAGAGTCGCTTACATAGACCCATGACAACCCTATTCTCTTATGTATGTATAGAAACACATACATAAAAAATGGTAAGAAATGTGAAAGAATAGGTAACAAATACATAGAAATAAAGGAAAAATGTGCAGGGACAATAGCTCAATGCATAAAAACTCCTAGAACATTGAAATTTGAATAAAACTTAACATTGACACCAATATATTACCAAAATATAGAAAGCTCTACACTGGAGAGTACTACATATACATGATCAAGGTTAATCTCACTCAATCTAATAAATATAAGTGAAAATACACTAATCAACTAAACATGATAGTATAACAACACAACTACTAAAATTAAAAGCATAAGGATAGAAGTGATCACAACATGTTATCATGCCACCTGATCTTAGGGACCCTTAAGGCCACCCCATTGTCTTTGTAGAGATGGTCACACAAATTAAACATGCAGAGTACACACAAGGAATAGTATGCTAACACTCATGCCATACAAGTGCACATAGTCAAATAGTAGCATAAAAAACCCAATCCATTCTACTATAATGATGGACAACAAGTCATATATAAACAAAGTCACTACTCAAACCTAAATAATGGTTTGATGCAGAGACTCAAGAGTTGGAGTGTCATCACATGACACACGGTGGCCCATGAAACTTTGAGAAATCCTTTCCTCATAGAGGAAGTTGTACTGAGCTAGATCAATATCCACAAATGGATAGGCTAACTATACCATATCAACATCCTTAGACATCAAGGTATTATACCATATCAACATCCTCAGACGACAATGTTGTTAGATTATGTGAGAGGCAAGAACTGAGCCAGGATATGATTTCCATCATAAATCACATACACTACAAGCTATAGATGGTTGAAGATCAAAATAGATGAATGAAGAGAATTTTAAAATGAGAGAAAAAAAATAGAGATAAAGAAAGAGAATTTTGAGAAGAATCAATACTCTCACTGACTATCACTTGAACTAGTGAAGGTGAGAGTAAAGTGGTCATTATATAGAAAAATGAAGGCATATACATCAAAAAGGTGCATTAAATTCCATTCACAATAAAAGGTGGGAGGTTTTACCTTCTTGGTAAATGCCAAAATAAGTGGAATAACCTCCTTATATGAAAATAGAAAAATGAGTAATGAAAGGTGGCAAATAAATCCAAAAGAGGATGATAATGTTGATGAAAATTATTCAATTGCGTATTGCCATTGATGTTTACACAAATGTAGTGATGTTTACACAAATGTCTAATCCTATCTAAGCACAACCAGTGTATGCCAAGCTCTCTCAGGCATTGAAGAAGACCAAAGTGATTTTCAGTTCTAACCGAGTTCACTCGGGCATTACAGTATTGGTCAGGCATTGTAGGATTTCAGTATTAACTGAGTTATGCTTTTAGTTTCAGCCAACTAACAATAGTTTACATTTTATAGTTAATTGGTTATATGCAGCCGATAGACTTAATTTTTATTATTTATTTGAAAGGTTATTCAAGACGAATTGACAAGGATTATCATATATATATATATATATAAGGTCAAGTTTTGGATTGAATGTGTAAGATTCTAGAAGTGTGTTTTTATGATATGAAGTGTGGAGGCGAAATCAGATGGAATTCTAATTAAGGACAGAACATCCAGATAGAGCTACAATAGAATATTCAGTCAGTAAGGATCAAGTTATAAATCCAGAATAGAGATCTGAATTAGCAAAGACAGTTGCTTCATCAAACAGGTCAATCCATTGTTACTCTCTAACAATTGTAGCAGTGAACCAAAATCTCTTAACAGGGTAGACTTAACAGTCTTTTGTAAATCCTCTCACAAGGTGACATTTCTACATTGAAGTGTTTGAAGACCTCTCACAAGGCCACTCCTTACAGGGTGTTTAAATCCTCTAACAGGGTCACACCTAACAGTGTGTATTGTAACCTTTAATAGGGTTGGCTCCTAACAGGGCTCACTTCAGAAGAGTGAAAAATAGTAACTAGTTGCAATTGGTAGTTTTTCCCATATTGGGTTTCCACATTAAATATTGGTTTTATCTATGTACATTTTATTTTCTTTATGCTTTATGTTTCTGCCATTAATTACTAAAGGATAATCACGGTTAATATCTTAAGATTTTCTATGTTAACTGAGTGACAGTAGAATATGTGTGTTAACCGAGCAACAGTGATAAGTTTGTTTAAGACATCTAAGGGACTTGGATTTGTTTTTGTGGTAACTGATTCACCCCTCCCCTCTAAGTTACTCAACTCATTTCCAACAATTGGTATTAGAGTCGTTTGGTACTTTCAGGGAAGGTTTCAAGGCCTAAGCTAAAGATTAGAGATGTCTTGCAGAAGGGAGATCCCCAAGCTTAACAAAGACAACTTCGATGCATGAAAAGATTTGATGAGGCTACATCTATCTACTATTGGAGACACTGGTTTGCAATTCCTAGATCACAAGTATGTGGAACCTCCGAGACCTATGTCTATGGAACAAATGATAGACATGAAGAATCATAACATAATGATGATTGATATAGCTTCTTCACTCAGCTATGCCGAAATTGATGAAGTCAAGGATTTCCCTATTGCCTATGATATGTGGAAGAAACTACATGATATACATGGAGGAGATGACAATGTAAAGATATCCAAAGAAAAAATTCTTAAAGGACAGTTTGATCAGATCAAAATGAAAGAAGGAGAAGACATTACAAAATACAATGAAAGAATCAAGAAAAGTGGCAATTCCATCAGAGCTACCGATGAAACAATTGAAGAAAAAATAATGGTTAGTAAGGTATTGAAAAATTTACTTCCTATCTATGCTATTATAGTTTCAGCTATTCAGGAGATGAGGTGTAGTAATGATATAACTCTAGATGCATTGGTTGGAAGGCTTACAACTTTTGAGTTGGACAACTTTGACAATTATTCTCCTAATCTTAGAAATTTTTAGTTTGCATTCAAAGCTAAATTAAACCTTGGTAAGATGGATAGAAAAGGAAAATAGATTGATAGTGATAGTGATGATGAATCTGATGATGAACTTCTAGAAATCATTGAAGCATTACTTGAAAAGAGAGTTTCCAAAGGAAAGTACAAAGGAAGAATACCATTGATTTTATTTTCATGTAATGAGGTTGGTCACATTGTTGCTAAGTGTCCGAACAAATAAGACAAAGATGAGAAAAATTTCAACAAGTACGAAGGCAAGAAAGATTTCAAGAGTTACAAAAGCTACAAGGACAAAGGTAAGAAATCTTGTTATATTGCAAAATATTCTAATAGTGATGAAGATGAAGATGAAGATGAAATGGTTTACATTTCTATTAAGGATGAGTCGGACAATGAAGATAATGAAAAGACAACACTATACTCTCATATTAGCAAGAATGACACTTGGATAATTGATAGTGGTTGTTATCACCACATGACTGGTGATAGAACCAAATTTGAACATCTTGAGAACTATGATGGTGGGAGTGTCAGTTTTGGGAATGATGAACCTTGCTATGTGAAAGGTAAAGGTTGTATTTCTCTAACAGAAGGAATCAAATGTGATAATGCTTATTGGGTTGAAGGACTAAGGCGTAATCTACTAACTGTGGCACAATTGAATAACATTGGTTTCAAGGTATAATTCATGAATGGTAAGGCCAAGCTCCTAGATGGTAAGGGAAACCTAGTTGGAACTGGCAGGCAAACAAAAGGTAATTTATTCTATCTTGATCTTATTGAAAGTTCATGCTTTATTGCACAAGTAGAAGAAAGCTGATTATGGAATAAAAGTTTATGTGATGTGAATTTGATAACTTGGTCAACATAAGAAAGAACAAAAGAGTAAGAGGTATTCCTATTCTGAATAAACTTGAATTAGCAATAGGCAAACAATGTCAAATTGGGAAGATGGGCAAGACTAGTTTCAAGACCAAGAATTACAGTATAAAAGAAGTCTTGGAGTTAGTGCATATTGATTCGTGTGGACTAATTGAAACAAAAAGTTACACAAGTGAGAAGTATTTTATTTTATTTGTTGATGACCATTCCAGAATGATGACTGTTATGTTTCTCAAAGAAAAATCAAAAGCTTTTCAGAAGTTTAAGTGGTACCTTGCCAGAGTTGAGAAAGAAAAAAGAAAGAAACTTAAATACTTAAGATCTGACAGAGGAGGTGAATTCATTTCGAATGAGTTCAATGAATTATGCAATGAAATAGGAATCAAGTGATGATATGTAACTGATTGAATGTTTGAAGATGTTAAGTTGATGATCATGCAAGGCATTAAATTAGTTAATGTATTTTATTGTCATTGATGTCAACTTGATATAATCTGTATTGGTCATGGAAATAGTGCCAAAGAATTCAAAGAACCAATGAATCAAAGGCTATGCTATGATTAATGCATATAAGTCAAGTATTCACTAAGTGACTGTATACACCAACGGAGTGCACGCCGACAGTCAGAGTAAAAGAGCAGAGTTATAGTGTTACCCAATGAGCTAATGCACAGCATTACCAATGAGCAAAGTTACAGTGTTGACCGATGAGAAAAACACAGAGTAACCCGATGGAAAAAAATTCAGTGTTGCCCGATGGAAAAGACTAGGACAAAGATCCCGATGACAACTGAAGTCACACTAACAGAACAGTCAGTTATCACCGATGACTAACTAAAGTGTTGATCGACAGAACAGAGAGTTTAGAAATGACAAAATGCTTAGCTATCAAGAGCTATAAATAGACTTAATGGATACTTATCATTGTTTTAATCATCCAGATAAAGCCAGAGATAAGTAATTGATTTAAAGCTGATTTGTCCATTTGGCAAAAAGATCTCTTTGAGATAAAACTAGAGTTTTCTTTAAATCTATTGGCGAGAATTGTGGATCACGCCAAGAATCAAGAAATCCAAATCATGTCTATATAAAGAAAAACCCAATTCATTACAAATAGGGGGAAAATGCGGTGAATGAAAGAGAAGAGGAAAGATGCTAAATAAAATATGAAGGAGAAGAAAGTCTTCATTCAGTCCTGATCAACAAGCTGAGGAAAGAGCTAGATTTTGTAGACACTGACGAATAGTGAGACAACATCACAGAGAAGAACAATGTGGAGAAAAGGTATAGAATTGATTATATTGATTAGAGAGGTAATGTACTTACAATAGATCTAAAAATATGCAATTGAGTTGTATGTATGAACAGATCATTAGTGTTTCAGTTTAACCATTGAAGCATCAAGTCTCTTAACCAAGAAGGACTTAAAATTCTTTTACAATTGAGATACATCCCAAGGAGTATCAAAAATTTTGATCATGAAAGTAGCATTG
>MU226766.1:181202-197180 GCA_018584345.1 Thuja plicata
GGGTAGATCATCAGAAGTGATCAAATTGTAAGCCTTAACCGGCTCCCTTCCATTCTATAGATAGTGAAGTTTTGTGGGTGCCATCCCCACCGTAGTTTTTACTTCCTAACAGGAGTTTTCTGCGATATCATATCTTGTATCATGTTTCTATTACTTTCATGAATGTTTCTATGAATTTTTCATACAATTAAGTTTATTAATTAACACTACATGCATAAGAAAGATCATATATGGTTGGTAATACAATAAAGATTGATTGCTAATGAAGAAAGGTGAAAAGTGTTAAAAAATTTAGAGGTACTGATTCACCCCTCCCCTCTCAGTACTACTTCCCATTAATCCCAATAATTATATAGAAAAATGAAGGCATATACATCAAAAAGGTGTATTAAATTCCATTCACCATAAAAGGTGGGAGGTTTTACCTTCTTGGTAAATGCCAAAATAAGTGGAATAACCTCCTTATATGAAAATTGAAAAAGGAGTTATGAAAGGTGGAAAATAAAGCCAAAAGAGGGTGATAAACCCAACTACCCATAAACCACTTAGGAAATGAAAAAATAGTGGTATCAGAGGTGGAAAAATAAGCCAAAAGTGGGTGTGTAGCTCAACTACATAGATCCTTGATGAACTTCCTAGATTGTTTCTCTGAAAAATCTTTGAGATCTATTAAATTTTCAAAGACCTTAGCCTTTTGTTTGATAAAGTAAACCCATGTGCATATAGAAAATTGATTAATTAATTTTAAGACATATCTAGGGTAACCACACAAAATTTGCAATTACTAAAAATACTAAAAAGAATAGTTGATGGTTATGACAATAATAATATTTTAGATTATATAAGAGGCATTGCTCATAATTTGACACTTTAATTGAAAAATTGAATAAAAATGCTTTTAAGAAATATACTTGTAATTTATAAATTTTGTTTTCCTTTCTCTATAATCTTATGGGGTTATTTTTTCCATGGGTTATTTTGACTACAGGTTATTTTATAATGGGTTATTATGACCCTGGGTTATTTTGTCCTCAGATTATTGTGGTCTGGTTATTCAGTCCAGGGTTATTGGTCAAGTTATTATGTCCTATAATCCATATCTAGTCTTACTAAAAGATGGTTGTGGAAATGGTCTCACCAATTCATTATCTACCAAGTCCAATAGTTGTGTAGCTCTCCATGCTTTAACTTTATCATATTTCTTCTTAGGATTCTTACCAAGAATGCATCCCTAGAAGACTCCATCAGAAAACCAAATAAAAGGAAACCGTGAAACCATGTGTCTTGTTGACGGAGTTATTGTAAGTAAAAATAGTTCAAGTGGCCAAACTGTTTATGCTACAAAAAACTTGCCTCATCTGCATGAGTTAGTAATACAATCAAAGGAGTGAGGAACAAAGGGAGAAAAATGATGTAACCTATTTTTATGATATGATTTTTGCATGACAACAATAGACCCATTATGCATTTCACTGATTACCACTATATCTGGTGTGAACTCAACTTTCTTTCCACAACCTGTGTGAGTGATTTGATACACAAATAGGAGATTAGTTGATAAAGATGGAACAAAAAGGACATCCTCAAATGTTCCTTCAACCACATCAAAAAACCCTCTCCCATGAACTTATCTAGGAGTGGCATCACTCATTAGTATGATAGACATAGAACATAGCTCTAAAGAGCCAAAATAATCTTCTAAAGAATCCATGTGATGCAAAGAACTCAGGTCAATTATCCAATAATTTGTTTGTGAAGTAAGTGTAACTAGGGCCTTACCATTTTCTTTCCCCTTACTTGTGTTTGTGTCTTTAGAAGATCCTTATGATGAACTTTGTTTGACTAAATTAGTCATGTTGATATTGTTCTTTTCTATAAGATGTGAAAGGTGGTCTATTTGTTTCTTTAAACACTTATGTTAATCATGAATAGGCCTCTTACATTAAGAATACTTGACCTTCTCCTTCTTAGGTTGTTCACCTTTGGATGAAGAGGTCTAATTATCTTATTTTGAAGTAGCATAAAAAAATTATCTTTCTTCTTCTCTCCTTGGTTGTTTTGTTTCTTATCTTGCTTTTTGAACCCTTTATATTATTTTGTGACTTCATTTGTACCCAAGGCATGTGGCTTAGATGGTTTTATTGTACCCATTAGAATGAATTTTTCTTTCTCCCTAGTGAGCTGTATGATAAATTCATCTAGAGAAGGAATTTTGAATGTGGAGCCTAGGGCATATTTTGTAGCATAGAATGTAGAAAAAAATATCGAATAGCTAGGACCAAGATTAGAAATAATGCTCAAGATTGGGTTTTTATCATCCTTCTTTATTCCACACTATTCCAATTACAATCTTACAAATTTGAGCTATGTGAATAAGCCTTGTATAGTGTAAAAATTGGTTTGACTCAACCCTATGAGTTCATTCTCCAATTAATGACCTCTTAACTCATCTCTCTTAGCAAAGAGGCTTTCCAGAGTGATCCACACTTCATATGGTGTAGTGGCAGATTCAATGTGAAAAAGAAGGTCAAGAGAGGCTAACATACACAAAGTACCAAAGGCTTCATCACATTTTTTAAATCATTTTATCTTTTCTCCATCATCCTGAGGTTTAGTTTCAAGTCCCATTGCGACACAATGATATCCATGTCTTTTTAGATATATTATCATCTTAGATTTCCATTCGAAATAGTTATATGATGTTAAAACATGAATTGAAGATGCATCCATGTGAGTATAAAAGAATATTTCAAACAGGAAAGTAATGTGTGAAAAAGAAGACGCGCAAGAAACCCCCTTGGTTCTGCTAGTCTCAAAAATCATCTTCCCCCTCCCCCAAAATATTACAAGTTTCGCCCCTTATAATTAGTGCATTACAAGGCCTTTTATCATATTACAATGCTTTATAGGTCTCAAATGGCCAAAATTAATTTTTTTGCTACAAATGAATCTGATGCAAAATTTGAGGAAAATTACCTTATTTCTATGTAAAACTCTTATGTACCTTTCCCACGCCTATTCATTTTTTTTTTAAAAATGGAATTCTGGGACAAAAGATATGGCTTGTTGAAGAAGAAAAGAGGTATTTTATTCAACCTATAATATTTGATAACAATGATATTGTAGACGTCCAAAAATATTAATTTAATTATTATTCATCTAACTATTTAATTTAATCAATTAAATAGTTTAATCCTTAGTATTTACATATAATCTAAATACTATCCTAAAATATTTTATTTAAACACATTTCCTCACAAATTCCCTTTTAATAAATTCATATTTATTAAAATTCCCTCATATCCCTAATTCTTCTAAACTATAATTAATTCAAATCTAAATTGAACAATTAATCTAAGCCTGTATGCACCCTAAAATGGTCGCCTAGACTATGGGCCCCCATTCTTTAATTTATCAGATGACAAAATCAATTTATCAAATTCTTGAATCAATGCTTTGCAACATTTTAATTCAAATCAATTTCCTTGATCAAATTATAATTAATTCAATTATTTCAATATTTCCTAAGGTTTGATCATTTCATCATTTATCTTATTTAATTAAAAGAAAACAATCCCTTTTTATTAAATAAAATAATCTTATTTAATTAAAATCCCTTTTTAATTAAATAATCTTATCTTATTTAATTAAAATCTCTCTTAATTAAATAATCTTATCTTATTTAATTAAAATATCCCTTTTAATTAAATAAAATAATCTTATTTAATTAAAAAAACATCCACCTTTTAATTAAATAAATAAATCCCCACTTAAATCCCTCTTTGTGTTGAAAAAGAAAATAAATTAAATAACAATAAATAAAGCTCCTTTTTCTTCACACATATTCCTAAGTGGTGGGTTTTTTGCCTCTTAATCATAACCTTTGATTTTGCCTTTTGAAGATATGAGCACATGGATCAACCAAGATTTAATCTCCACCATTGCTAATTTCTTTTTGCCTCTTAATCTCTATCGTCCATTGCTCTTTAAAAGGAAACCTCTCATTCTCATTTGGATAATCAAGATATACACTTTTATGCTATTGTTATGTTGCAGGTTTCAAGAGCGATTTTGGAGGAGAGTTTGAGTATTTGAGCTTGAACCATGCAACTTCTTCTTGTCTTCTTCTCTAATGCATCCATGGCAATCCATTTAGAGTAGATTCATGTTAATTTAGATTCATATTTCCTTTCAATAGATTAATTTTGCATATTTTCTTCATAGATTAATTTGCATATTTCCTTTCATGCATTGTTATCATATAGATTAGTTTGCTTTCATGCATTGTTATCATATAGAATAGTTTTCATTCTCATTTGCAATGCATATTTAGTGATCATGGAGGCTAGCATTCTTTCTCTTCCTCTTTGAATCTCTCATTTCATAGTGTACTTGCATGGGCATAACTAGGTCTAAACTGAGGGCCTCCATCACAAACCCTTGCACTCCATGAATAGGGAGCTATGAGTCATCATTTGAAACCTCATTCTTGATCAATCTTGAATATAATGACTAATAGAAGGGTGTCAACATTTTAGCACATATTTTTACCGCCCATCGTGGGGCAACCCACCTTTACATGTTGGTTTTGATTATTTTTGGAGCTAACCCTCTTGTGCAGATTTGCTTGGAGACGAAAACCCTAGATTTTCAAATATTTATTCATATCTCCCAAATGGCTTAGTTTTTTGGTTTAAATTTTTGGCGCCCACCGTGGGGAAACCCACCTTTACATGCTGGTTTTGATTATTTTTGGAGCTAACCCCCTTGTCCAGATTTGCTTGGAGATGAAAACCCTAGATTTTCAAATATTTGATCATATCTCCCAAATGGCTTAGATTTTTTATTTGAATTTTTTTTTGTAGGTTGGAGACATATCAGAGAAGCTTCAGTAAAAAATTTAGAATTTTCTAAGGTATCATAAAGTTTTTACAATTTTTTCTTTATTTTTCATAAAAATTTAATTTTCATCGCAAAACAGCATATTTTTTGAAAAAATTTACATTTCCAAAAGGTATTTAAATTCTATAGGGGGTCTATTCTTTGTGTTATAAATGTGGATGCAATATCATATCTCATTTGGTCGATTTATGAAAACTAGTCTATTTTGGGAAAATGGCTCCCTAGGGAACAATGAAAAGATCTTTTTAAAATTATGAAATTTTTGGAAAGCTCTCTATTTTTTAACAAGGGTCTATTTTTTACATTTAGGGTTTGGGATCTGAATTCATGTCATATAGGTCTAATCTTGTTGACTAGGTCAAAAAATCAAAATTAAAAAAAGGGCATTTAATAATTAGCTTGCACTTATTTTTCACATGGTTCAATGCATGATATGAGTTGTCATTTAGATTATTTGCTGGTTATTATTGCTCGTAATAATTGATTTTCAAATCTAACCCTATGGTTTGCATAAGTTGAGTATACATTGCATATCTTTTTTGTTGTTTGTTGTTTGCTGTGTTTTTCTAATTTTTATTTCTGAAACAACTTAACATGTGGTTTGTAGGATGTTGAAAAGAAGACTCAAATAAAGACTACTAACGAATCATCTTGCAGGTTGCCTTGATCGATAGCATGCTAAACATTGTGCTTGCATTTTGTTTTATTTTATTACAATAGGAACCCACATGCAAGACTTCTAAAATGAACTTCTATTTTCATATTTTAGGAATGACAATGATGTTAGGAAACTATGCTCTCGCCCTTTTGGGATGATCAAAAATCTAGAAGCATTGTTGTCATTTTCTTATGTGTTTGAAGTGTCTTTTAGACTGTGATCCTAAGGATTATATGAACATATCATCTCCACTTGCCTTTGTGGATCTTGGGTGTAAGAGAAACTCATATAATTATTTTAGTGTGGCTACCTCCCAAGTGCTTTAATAGAGCCAGTGAGAGTGGATTTTCCAACTGGTAACAGGCTAAAGCTAAGCCCTTCTGAACCAGTATATAAAAAATATCATTGTGATTAGTCTCACAATGGACAAGTGTGAATTCATTGTGGAAACCAAAATCTCCTCTAGTACCCTAGTGGCGTGTTAAAGTCCCTACATTATTAAGGTGAAAACCTTACTTTGAAAGGATTGGAAGAGCCCCCTTAATTATGAAAATGACTTGATCACAACCACCTGAATGGATGTATTGACTACAAACTTTGTTTTAGTGATCTAAAACCCTCTATCTATTGGCGCAGAAGGTCAGAGACCGACTAAGATGTCCCACATTTTCACGGCTCTTAGTAGAGACAATGGTCCTTTGGGAAGTGATTCCCTTGGCATTGGAGGCTTGGTGTGCCTGAGAAGTGAGTGCATTGTAAGGAGGAGCCCGTGCCTCCAAGATTCTAAGTTGTCCGCTATGAGTAGATGTGGCTGAACTTTGGTTCAAGTGGGAATTCAACAGATATTTCCCTGGCTTACCTAGGTTGTGGAGTGACTATTCTATTTACAACAAAAAAAATTCTTCATGTTTCTTGCGTGAGTGAAACATAAAAAACATACACCAAACATCAAGACAAACATCGATCAACAAGTCTACATTCTTAAGTGTCAAAACTATCAACTTGCCCAATTTGCTATCCCGTCATTTTCAATCTTCCTTGGTTGATCTAGATTAGATTAAGTCACTTACCCCGTTGTTAGAAGCTTGTTTACACTTTGGATTATTTCATTTTGACCTCTTGAACTAGTAACCTTTGATTTCACAAGTAACCTTGCTTAGAGTTGGTGAGCTATAAACTGTCCTTATTGAGAAGATAAACCTTTAGATTCTTTGATAACACACTTGGAGAGTTTTGGTAATCTCTTGTCCATTCACTTTCATACAAATTCAAATTCAAACAATATGACTTGGGTAAATCATCCTCCTGATCCATATGTGTTAGGGTATTCACTCATTCATTGGGCACCTCTATGGAAGTGTTGGTTTACACTTTTTTGCAAAATTCTATCATATCACCTCTCTTTTGGACAAGTGAATGCCTTTACTATCCTAGTTTGGTACCAACATTTCTTAGGGTCATCCTATCACCTAATACCTTTTATTTCATACCAGTTACAACAAGATATCAAGTAGATTAAGGAAAATGACCTCAAGTAGACTTTAACCAATTACCCTTAGTTCAAACTCGCCAAAAATGTAAGGGAAAAGAACCCATATTTGATCAATCACCTAGGAACTACTCAGAAGTTTGGTTTGATTCGAAGAGTCACCTTAGTGAGTTGAGTACACCCTTAGCATCTTCTCACTTGGATATGGATATGAGTTACACAATGACTCAATGAGAGAGGGAAGACATGGATAAATGCCTTGATGACATATTTGCAAAACATAGAGATACCATTTTGTTTGGTGGTTCCTCTCATAACAGTCAACCTGCTTCACCCCTTATCTCAACTAGATATCTAGATGCACACTAAAGAACTGAGAGAGGTAAGAGGCAAGCCTATCAAGATGAGCAATCACAACATGATAATAAATATGATGAACTTTATGACACTCGAGTAAATGCAACATACACCAATAATTTGTTTCAACATTCAAGACCAAGTTCACTGCTCAAAACATCTTCAAGATACACGAGTGAAAGACTTAAGAGAATTGATCATGACAAGAAAGACTTCCTAGATGAACAATCTGAAAAGGAAGAGCAATTTAGACTCCTAGAGTTGGAGAGACAAACCTTGTTGGAAATATAAAATAAATCCCTCCAGTAGGAGAAAGATAGACTCTTGGCTCAGTGACTTAATGACCAATTTAATAACATGCATGTTAGTGGTTGAAATAAATCTCCTCCATCCACTCCTCCTGAGACTCCATGAAGTGGAAGATGTTCAAGGAAGCCATCATGATCTCCTATCCCTAGAGGAAGAAGGGGTTCAAGACATGATCATTATAGGAGATGAACACCTCCTAGGAACTCAAAACAACCTTCACAACGTGCTCATCATGGTTCACAATATGGGGGTAGTAGCTCGAGTTTTGACCTCAGCTCCCAAGACTTCATGAAAATGCAACAAGAACCACTCTTCCAGCAATATGTGGAGAGATATTTAGAGCAAAACAAAGACAAGTTCCTAGAGATTTTAATCAACAAGGGTGCTAGAGTCCCCTACAACTTTGATGTGGACAAGAAGATTAAGAAGCAAGGTCCATCTCAAGAAGAGGAGATCAAACAACTTAAGAGCATGATGGAAAAGATGTTATCACCCAAGAATTCATTCTCTCTCAATTCAATTTGTCCTGATCCTTTTGAAAAAAGTGTTAACATGAAAGACTTCCCTAGAAAGGTTGTGATCCCTCAATATGACACGTATGATGGGAATGGAGATACACATGATCATGTGCACCAATATTATACCACAATTTTTGAGTTCCATCAAGATGACTCATACCTTATGAGGTTACTCCCAAGGATTCTTAAAGGTCAAGTGATGGAATGGTTCACCAACATAACTCCTCCCGTCAAGGCTTTCAAAGAGCTTGTCCACAAATTTGTCCAACACTTTGCATACAACCTTTCAAGATCTATCACCATGTTGGACTTATGCAAATTAAAGAAAAATAAAGGGGAATCCTTTGTCACTTTCTTGCAAAGGTGGAGATGACAATGCTCTCACTACTCTAGAACCATTCCTGAAAATGAAAAGATTGACATCCTTGTTAGCAACTTGGTTCCCAAAATGTGGTATGAAGTTAGGAAGATAGTTTTTGATTCCTTTGACGCCGTGGTTGAAACTGCATGTAGGATTGAGCATGTTTTTAAAGAACAAGGAATTTTGACCAAACATGGAAACAACAACAACAATGGTCAAAACAAAAACAAACCTAACAAGGATAAGGGGAAGAATTCACACTAGAATAGGAACAAACAAGTGGTCAATGATGGAGTTGTGGACTCCTCCCAACCCAAAGATAAAACTGTGCTCCACTTATCTAGTGTTTTTCAATCCATGAAGCTCAATACATCTAATCAACAAGAGAGAAAGCCAAGATACCAAGATAGGCCTAAGAAAGAAAGACGTCAATTTTCAAAGCTTGGTGACTCATATGAGGATGTCTTGAAAACACTCATTGCCAACAACCTTGCACATCCTCAAGATCCCATGAAATGTTATATACCTAATGTTAAGCCACATTGGTGAGATGAGAAATCTTTTTGCAAGTTTCACAATGGTATTGGACATGACATTGAAAACTGCTAGAAACTCAACCATATTATTCAAGATCTCATTGAGAATGGAAAACTTAAGATTGATGGATTGAACACCAATGCCGATCATAAGGCATTCAAAGAGTCATTTCCCAAATATGAAAAGGGGGAAACCTCTAAAGCTAAGAATGGCAAGGCTGAGATCAATTACACTTACACAGATGCGGAGAATACTATCAACATGCTTGAATTTGTAGAAGAAAATGTCAATATGATGAGGGGTAAAGATCCATATGGTTATGATCTAGACATGGACTATCCTCCCATCTTTGATGAAGAGCCTGTAGTGGTGCTAAGGGGTCCTAACTCTAGAGCGTCCTTGCAAACCCTCAATATTGTCACACAAAGTCAAGGTCTTGTTTTCATTAGAGGACCCAATTTGAGTCAATCAAGTAAAACTAAGCAAGTGGCATCCAATAATGTCACCTCAAAATCAACAGTTAATCCTAAGTTAAGCTATAGTCTTGTTGATCAGTTGCAAAGAACCCCAGCTCAGATTTTGATCTTTGAGCTCTTAGATTTTTCCCCGAGACACAAGCAAGTCCTTGAGGATGCTTTGCGCACAGAAAACATCCCCAACAACTTAGATATTGATCAATTCTAGAACATGGTTAACCACATTTCTATCTCTCATTACCTTACCTTTTTGAAGGATGATGATAAATCTTTGAGCCACCCACACAATTTTGCTCTTCATATTGAGGTCATGATCCACAGAACCCGTGTTAGGTGCGTGTTGATAGATGGGAGTTTTGGGCTTAATATTTGTTCCTTTAGTCTTTTGAAAGAGTTGGTTTATTCTGAAAAAGTCATAGATACCAGGAAAAGGATCACTATCAAATCCTATGATGAGGCGGCAAGAAGTTCCAAGGGGATGGTTGTCCTTCCTATCAGGATTGGCCCTGTTGCAAAAGATATTTTATTTCAAATAGTTGATGTTGGCCCCCTTGCGTATAATATCTTACTTGGTAGACCGTGGATTTATGATATGCAAGCAGTGTCATCTACCTATCATTAGTGTGTTAAGTTCCCCTAAAATGGAATAGAGATTTGTATATCTGGGGATAACAATTTATCTATTAATTTCATTTTATTAGGAACTCATGTTCCCCTCAATAAAGAAGAAGAAGACTTCGATGCGACCTTAGCTGAATGTAAAGACAATATCAAGTCGGTAGACCTTGGCATGGGAGGGTATCAAATCAACTCCCTCACAACATTACCAGTTTCACCTCAGTATTATGGAAATAATTCATAAGAAAAGAGACCTTCCTCTTTATTTGACTTTATTTGGCATGTTTGTAGAGTCCTCAGTGCCTATTCAAGATGAGAAAGAAGAGACATTTGTTAGAGACTGGATCTATAGAGAAGAGAAATATATGTACAATGAGAACTTCTCTCCCTCTTCTAAGGTTTATGGATGAGGGTATACTTTTGTCAGACAAATGGGCTATCCTAGACATGGCCCTCTTAATCACATATTGGATGCTAGAGCCAAACCTCTTGATCATGCACTTTTTGGATGCAAGTCCAAGAAGCTGGTTGGCCTAGGCTTTGAAAATCACAACAAGCACACTAATCCTATCCTTGATAATTTAGGTAGTGAAGATGAACCAGAATACGTACCTAGTTTGACAAATCAGAAAGACATGTGTGAAGATTAGGTCCCTTCCACTAAACTCCTCTGGGCAGTTCAAATATTCCAGTCACTCATGCATCAATTGCAACTTTAGAACAAGAATCAGATATAGAAGATCCTTTCAAAGTGTTTCCAAATCTTAGTCTAGGGTCTTTAGGTCCTAGGGGGTAAATTATTCTTTGGTGACTTACTTCTCATTCATCTTGAAACCTTCCCCTAACATGCTTATCAGATAAATTATTTTTCTTGCCTATTTAAGCCTATCGAGTTTTCAATCCTTCTGCTTCATTTAGTGTTTAGGTGATTTAGGTATGTCAGGAAAAAGGGGTATCATAGCATCTTCTGAATGAGAAGTAGTCACCCTCGGATCTGTAATGCTCAATGTATTTTTTTGAAAGGTAAACATATGATTTACATAAGTGATTCATAAATCTTTTGTTCGTAAAAAAAGTTTTTCGACTCTTAAATATATCAAGTTGTAGAGCAGTGGTGGTGATCATGTAGCATCTAGAAAATTTGGTCTCAAGGTGCAAACCCCGACACAAGTGAAAAGAGAAAATAAGAGGTTAAGTGCTCCCGATGGAAAAGAAGTTGTTTAAGTGTGAAAAGGATAAAAGGTGAAGTCGTCGGGATACTTTTCCGAAATAAAGGAAACATGATTACGGGAAAAGTATTCTCTTCTGTTCTTTTCCCGCACAAGGTAAAATGGTCCAATATTTATTCATTTCAGCATCAAAAGGAAAGTATGTTCTTTTTCCGCAAGACTAAGGATTTGTTTTGGCAAGTGGCTAATGAACATAAAGTTAAGTGTAAGCTTTTGGATTTTGAGGCCATTATGTTCTCCAAAATAGGAAGTTCGAATAGCCATTGATTATCAAAATTTAATGCTAATCATGTCATTGCGTCTGTTAGCTCACCTTAATTTCATTCATGTGGCACCAACATTTAGATCTTAGCGGCTATTTCTTTTTCATTCACCATCATTTTCTACTCACCGTATTAGTATAACATGCCATTTGTCTTCACTCATGTTCTTAGTTTTATAGTAAATGGTAGTTAAGGATTCTGGTTATGATAGATTAATTGGTATTGAGAGTGAATTGAAAGAAGATTCTGATACATCTCTAAGATTCTTTGATCTCAGAGATTTGCATAGAAGATTGAATTCTCATCCAATTCACCCTATTACAGAGAAGCTCAAGGACAGCGGTCTGGTAGAAGCTGCAGGGTTTCCAATGGCAGTCCAAGCTCCTGAGCTTGTCAGAGAATATATAGAGAAATACAACTCAGTGACAAAGAAAATCATGTTCCTGGATCAATATATTTTGCTGACGATTGATAAATCCCTAATCCAATCCACTTTCGGCATTTTGGCGAAATACGTGTATTGCGACATCGACTTTGGTTCATCTGCATCTATGTTTAATGAAAAGAATACTCTAAGGAGGGAAGACATGCAGAGGACCTGGTTCCAAACGCCTTAATCAAAGAAGAGTAATATGTCAAAGACTATCTTTGGGAGAACCCTAAAGAGGGAAATTGTAGATATTCTGGCCCTGCTGACTAGATTAGACAAAAAATCTAAGATCCTGGATCTTGTTGAACATAATTTCTTCCTTGTTCAAGCCATCTGCGCAGAAAATATGTTCGTTGACTGGGCAGAAATCTTGTGTGAGAAGCTAGCATCCTGGTTGAGTTCCTGTCAAGGATTAAAATAGTTCTACATGTCTTCATACTTGATCTATGCTCTGGCGACTCAACACCTATGACCTGGCTTACCAGAAATCCAGAATTTCAACAACACCAAAATATATGAGTTCTACCCAAATCTACAATTGCATCAGATCTTTGAGGAATATACTAATGTGAATGATGCATTCACCATGAGAATATGTTAGGAACTTCAAGGTTTCTCAGAAAGAAGATTCTCACCAGAGGCCATCTCGGCAATCAATCAGTATGGATGTTCTTTCATCCAATTCCTGAGTTTCTCTTATCTTCGGATAGGAGCCTTCTCTGGATTTCCTAAGAGATTGCCCTGGTATCTTGAAGATAAGGTGGTCTTGGTGGAACTTTGTTGGTAGATATTGGAAGTGAACATTCTATGTTCAAATGTGAAGAAGATCATCGAAATTCATTTCCCAGTGGTTGTTGGTCCATATTCCTATGCATCCAGATCTGATGCCCAAAATTTGGTAAAGAGATTTGAGGATAAGATCAAGCTACTTGATTATGAGGTTCTTAGGCCTCAATATGATCCTATGGGTTTTTTTAGAGATCACTTGAATCTTGGACATGCCCATAGACATGTCCTGGATATTGAGGATTTTTGGGCCGGATGTTTTAATGAGTATCAGACATGGGAGAAATTGTGGTCCTGTTTAACTTTGGATGAAATTAAAATGTATAATAATGTTGTTGATGTATCTGATCTTGCATATGATGGCCTCTTCATGAATCCTTCATCCTATGACCAGATCAAGGTGTTTCCCATTTCTTCCTCTCCACCAACTGGTCCAGTGGTTGATTCATTAGAGCTTCTCATGAGAGGCATTATCAAGAGAATCAACAAGTGGGTGGAATGGACCAAAGCGCGGAGGAAAAGAACTTCTAGCGCAAGTTCATTTGGAGGAATGACTTCAGGTGCTGAGAAATAAAATCCAACAACCACTTCCTCTATCACACCATCAGTTTCAACAGGTGCAATGCAACCCATCGGGCAAGGAGGTGACCGGTCTCCAGAAAGGAATGTCCCTATCACTCTGACCTGTGGAGGTGGTTCACTCCCGAACATTGGAAATGAATAGGAGAAGAAAGAAGATAAGGAAAAGGCAAAGGAAAAGAAGAAAGAACAAGAGATTTCTGAGACCAAGCCTCCCTCACCAAGTCCAGTCATCACTTTGGATGACACAAACCTGATGGATGGTCAGGACTCCTCTCAGCCAAAAAACACTTTGGCCCTTTTAGTGACTAAGGTTGCCTCCTTCCATGTTCCATCTCAAGACAAGAAGACTCCTCCAGTAGCCTAGAAGTTGTTTGATCCTATAGCTCTTCAAACTGTAATAAAGGTGTTATCCATAGACTCATGGTTGGAAGAAACCATTGAGAAGAAGAAGTAACGACATGAGGAAGCCATTTCTTTAAAGGACCTAATCCTTAAGGCAACCTCATCTCAGCCACCAGTGAAGAAAGCGAAGAAGAAAAAGTCTGTGGTAGCCCTTTCCCATGATTCCACAACTGAGCATATGTTAATGGAAATAGAAGAGCCATAGAAAGAGGGAAAGTTTCATGAACTTTCAGCTCATGATTTCTAGATAAGAACAGTGGACCTAGGAGTGCCGGTGCATGACTCAATGGTGAACATCTGGAAAACCACCAATGAGCGGATTGAGGACAGGTTAGAAGAACTCTGAGCAGAGAAGGAATTCCTCAAGTCTAAAAATAAGGAGCTAATTGAGTATATTAAATATACTCTTGGTAGTACTTCATCTTCTCAGTTTGACCCCAATGTGGAAGAAAATAAGAACTTGCTACTGAAGCTGCAGCAAGAAAGACAATTTGGGCAAATTGGAAAAGCATGGATAGAGGCGATGAAGGTTCAAGGCCCCATTGTCATCAAGAATTTGGGGAACCTTCTACTTGATGTAGAAAAGTTGAAGGATACAACATCAAAGCACCAGGTGACCATCTACAATGCATCCACTGGATTGACAGAGAAACTAGCCACCTTGCAGGATGTGATTGATATGAAGACTAGTGTTGCAATATCCCATGGCATCCTTAAGACTGGGAAGGAGGCATTGTTTCATTGGATGCAGTCTTTGGATTTTTTGATTGAGAGCTCAAGAAGATCAATGAATGCACTCAAGACTGTGATTGAGTTAGTGCAAAGGGAGATGGACAAACTCTTTGATTTTTTGAAAGTTTTGCACACGAAATCTCAATTTTTCGGGAGTGACAAGTTGGTGAATATAGAGTGAATGAAAGCTAAGTTTCTTGCTTTCATAAATGAGATTGTGGATCTGGCTAGCTTCCAAGTGTCAAGGATCAGTGAGCTCTCTGCAATAGATGCAGTGATCAAAAAGAAATCGGAGAAGCTCCAATCCCAGATTGCCAGGTTGGACGAACTGACAGAGATGCATGATTTTTGGATGATCCAAGCTGACAATGTTATCATTCCAAATGCTCAGGAATTGGGCAAGGTAACAGATGCAATGAAGGCTTACAAAGGAAAATTCATTTCATAGAAGCAGGCATAGAATTTGTTGACCTTTGTCGTCTTCCCAATTTTTGTATATTGTAGCTATTTTGGGCATTTTGTTAGCCTTGTCAATTTTTGTAATCGACCAAGTTTATTATTAGAATGTTCCTCTCAGAATATTGTAAAGAGGCAATCATTATTGTAACTGGTCATTTTTTAGAAGACCTATAAATGTAAATTTCTATAAAGTTAATAAATCAGAAAAAATTACTTTGGGCAAACCCCTGTAGCTAGGACTACTGTGTGCGACTCTGAGTTTGAAGTGATTTTTGTTGTTCATCTTAGTTAGTTGTGTGATGTTTTGAATGAGGATGCTAATACTAGAAATTGAATGAATATTAATGAACCAGGTTTTGTTATTTTCATTCAGTGGATTGTATGTTTACTGTCTTCAACATAAGCACTCAAATTTCTTTTCATTACACATCTCAATTCAATAGATTAATTCTTGCATAAGGGATTGGGAAGAGGGTTAATATAGAATGATATCTGTTGTATGCTGAATGTGGACCTCTGGATTCAACACAAACACAAAATAGTCCTTACATAATAGCTTAATTCACAAAGACAAACATTAATTGTTTGCTCTACAAATACGATTAAAGCAACCTGTTGCCTCCTAATTAGGTGTGGATGTTGAACTTTACCCTCAGAAAAAGAGCCAACAACCTGACCATTGCTAACATGGAGGATTTAAGAATGCAAGAAAATGAGAAATGCCATTATTCTATGAAAAAAAACTGCAACTAGTCTATGAAAAGAGATACAATTTAGACTAAGAAATTGAATTTGCACTAAGCTAAGAATGATTTGCAGCTATTCTATGGAAGTAAAGATGCAATTAAACTAGCAAAGGAAAGTAAATGT
>MU226766.1:210295-237052 GCA_018584345.1 Thuja plicata
GGGGGTGGAATTGATTTAATTAAAAGCACTTAGGACTTTAGATTTAAATCAATTAATCATAGGGATTTTAGCTAATAATCATTTGAGAAATTAGGAATTAAATGTAATGTCAGATTTATGCAAATTTAGGTTTTCTGCATTTGAAACTCAGTCAATTAAAGTCATTTAGGAGAAGAATTTGCCTAATACAATAGGACTTCGAGGATAAGAACATGCACCAAAATTGATTTATTATTAGGTGTTATAATATCAAGATAATCTAGGTATTGTCAAAGTTTCACAATCTTAGTAATCCAAGAATTGCATTGTTACACCTTCTTTCTTCATCTCTACTGGTAGATGGTAGCTTGCATTCATCCCGCACTGCATCACAGTTTGCATTTCAGATTGCATGTCTTTGAGTAGGTCCCCATTCATTGCCTAAGTTGTTTGAAGCTTTGAGAAACTTGGTTAAACCTCTTCTACTCTCCGGTTAAGAGCATACCCCTAAAAACTTAAAGACAAAATTCATTGCATATCTTTCACATAAGGGATATTGTACCTTTCAATTCAGGGGTCACTAATAGATTCCTACCATTGACCTATTCTATGGTTACTTTTTGTTCTACATAAGCCAACATTGAGTATTTTCAAGAGATATTATATAAATCAAATTTAAAGTAGACAAACTACAAATCAACAGTTTTTAGCGACTCTACTAGGAAGAACTCATAATATTCCTAAGCTTTATTTGTAAGTCTATATGTGGCTCTACTAAGTGACTTAGAACTTATCTATTTGGCATTCCTAATGTTACATTATGCATATCACTCTTAAGGAGAAATAGTGTTGCCTCACGAAGGACAAGTCCCACTAGAGAAACCTAATCTTCGCATCCAGGATGAGCAAGATGACATTATAAACCAGTTGAATATCCTTGCCTGGAAAAGCCAAAAATCCCTTGACAATTACAAAAGAATCAGCTTTGTGCTAGAAAGAGAAGAAGCCAACGTTGAGTATTGGGAGGGAGTGTTACGGGAAAGAAGATTGAGAGTTGCGCAGCCAAAATAAACAAGTTCAGTAGCTCTGGATCCCAAGTATACCTGAAGTGTCCGAAAAGGAGGACATAAAGATCCTATGTTTGAAGAATTGAAGAAGGCTAATTTTCCTTTGTTAGAAGACCCTCTCAGAAGAGGAAGAACCAACACCTGGAATCCTATCTTTCTAGGTATCCGTGGTGCTCTTTTTCCACCACCACACCCTATTTCCTAGATTCATAGCCATTCTTCTACACCTCCTGTCATCTACAACACTACCCCATTACTGTGTGATGCCCTTACTCTTCACGGGGTAGTTGCTCCTACCAACATCAATTTTTAGGCTATGCCAGTAATCCTCCCTATTTTAATGGTCATCCGTTGGGGTAATACCATTGGGCCTCTTTAGCTAGGAGCTAATAACGACTTACCTCAAGCTTCCCAAAATAACTTCCCAAAGTTCAATGGAGATGAGAAAGTATCTGATGATGAGTATATTGCAGCCTTCTTTACTGCATGCAACATTGTAAACCCTTAGCATGAAGACATGGCAGTAAGAATGTTTGTAGAGACTTCAATAGAAAATGTTGCTGACTGGTTTCAACATCTCCCTACAGGATGCATAACTAGTTGGAATGATGTGAAGAACCGCTTTGAAGCTCGCTATAAAAGTACAAAAGACAAGCACACACTCCTGACTCAGCTCACACAAATAAAGAAAGAACCTAGTATTCCTATGAGGGACTTTATTGCAAGGTTTAAAAAGATGACTAACAGGATCCCTGCTACTAGCAGGCCTACAACTAACAACCAGAAGATGCTCTTCATCAGTTCCATGTCTACTGACATAAGTTTCCAAATCAGACGAGTGCATGTGGCTAACCTGCAAGCCGCTCAGACTCTAGTAATTGAGCTAGAAGATGACCTCATAGCTGTCGAGAAATGGAAGCGAGAAGTGCAGAGTGGTGCCTCCATAAGCTCTACTTCTGGTGCAACCAGAAATACTGAGGCAATGCTTCAGAAGTTGTCTAATGAGATGATTTCCCTTAAGTGGAAAATGGGAAAGTCTATCCCATCCTTTCAGCAGCCTTATCAGGATATTCCTAGAAAACAACATGAAGGTAAACAATTGTAGTTTCCACCTGCTCAGCAAAAGCTCACCATTGAGGCAGCTAAAAAGCATAATATGTGCATTTTTCATCTGAGAGATGACCATGATGGTGATAGTTGTCCGAAGATGAATAGATACAGGCAGCTAGCTTCAAGCAATGAGCTGACTATTGAATATCTCAAAAGCGAAGAAGATTCTACTCCCCATGGCGACTCCGGTAATTTCTTTTTGGAGTATGAATCTAATTCCAAAGTTGGAGGTGATTTCTTTGCCACCATGGATGGAATTCAAATGGTAGTGGAAATAATAATTTAGAGAGACAAAAATTTGGAAAACTCTATTCCTTCCCAGAATATCACAACTGGTCCTTCAGCTGGTGCAACCAAATCTTCTACTTCTTCATCTTGGAAGAAGGATCACTCAAATTTTGAAACAAATGGTAATTCTCTATCTTCCTTTGATATAATTGAAATATTGCAAGGATGCTATAATCCAAGTGTCTCCCTTAGAATATTTAAAAACTCATCTTACTAAACTTCAGAAGCTTGTAGATTGCTGTAAAAGTGATGCTAACTCTAGAATGCAGCCTAATATAAATTCTATTGTTAGTGATGAATCTCCTAATAGTGGCCCTTTAAAAAATGAAGAACTCATCCTTCCCTTGCTCTTTCAAGAAGAATATTCTTCAATATTAGCCACTGCTCCTTGCTAGAAACCTGACCCATTCTATGTCTCCCTATTTGTAAATGGCCATAAACTAAGCAACTGTATTATTGACTCCGGAGCCTCTAATAATGTCATGCCCACCTCCATTGATAAATCCCTTGGATTGAACCTTACCAAAACCTTTGGCCACTGTTATTCAATGGATTCTACATAGGTTCCCCTCCTAGGTCAGGTAAAGGATGCACAAGTTTCATTAGCCACACACCCTACACAGAGGATGAAGTTGACCATCCTGGTAGCCGATATTTCAGCCAGCTATGGTATGCTTCTAAGTAGAAGATTTTGTAGAGACATAGGTGGAGAAATCAAGATGGACTAGTCCCATGCTATAATCCTGGTGGGTACTAAGAAGATAAATCTGGAGCCTGAGAGAAAGGCCAAATTCACAGTAATGAAGTCTGATGACCCTAAGGCACAAATCCTCTACCAGGAGATGGAATTCGGCAATTATATGTTGTTTTCATATTTCAATCATCAAGATGAAATACTAGAAAATACTAATAGTCAGGATATCTAGACCTTGGAGTTCAACAGTAGTTGTGTTGCTGCAAGATCGGGAGTTGGCGTAGTTCTTATTCCCCCAGAAGGAGACATGATACAACTCTCTTATAAATTGTAGTTTAAGAACACTAATAACATGGTGGAATATGAGGCTTTGTTGCTAGGCATTGCTACTGTGAAGCAAAGAGGAGTGAAAATCCTTAAAGCACTTAGTGATGCAGAGTTGATAGTGAGGCAAGTTCAAGCGCAGTATGCAGTGAAAAATGTGAGACTGCAGAATTATAGGAACAAAGTTTGGGATGAGATAGATGACTTTGATGCCTTTTCAATCCAAGATGTTCCAAGAGAGCAGAACACAAGAGAATATTTGTTGGCCACCTCAGCTTCACTTCTCCTCCCGCATCTGGAAATAGGAGATAAGAAATACAAAGTTGAAGTTCTCTTTAGGACAAAATATTCTAGATAATGTGGAAATATGGAAAGTCTTCAACAGTGACAAGCATATACAAGCTTTCATGGAAGGATTGGATCAGTTCAGTGATCAATACTTTGAAGGAAGTTCTAGTACCTACAAGGAGTTCTCTCCAAACAGCAAGAAGGAGTTGGAGCTTAGAGAAGAATAGTTAAAAGGTAACAAAATTCCTCGACACCTAATCTCCCTTGAAAAACTTTTTGATAGACACGATGCATATATTAGAAAATAAAGGGATAGGAAAGGTCGTACCTCAGGGGATTTCAAGGGAATGAACATAGGCACTAAATATAAACCTAAGATGATAAATATTGCTAGTTGTTGCACAAAAAAGGAAAGAGAAAAGGCTAAACACCTACTCTTCAAATATAAGGATGTGTTTTCTTGGGGCTATGAAGACCTCAAAAATTTTCAGAATGGAGACTTCAAGCACACAATCCCTCTCAAGCCTAAAGCTATCCCTTTCCAGCAAAACCAACGAAGCTACAATCCTAAGGTTTCAGATGTCATTTTCAGAGAAGTTCACAAGATGTTGGAGGAAAAAATTATCAATCCCATACATGACTCTACATGGATAGCCAACATTATGCCCGTCCAGAAGAAGAATGGAGAAATCAGAATTTGTGTAGATTTCCAGAATCTGAACCAGACTTCTCTGGAGGATAATTACGCCTTGCCCAACATGGATCATATACTGCAAACAGTAGTTGGATCTAAAATGATGTCCATGTCTGATGGTTTCTCAGGTTTCAACCAGATTGAGGTGGACCTGGAAGATAAGTATAAGACATCGTTCACCACTCCTTGGGGAATGTTTGCTTACAATAGAATGCCCTTTAGGCTTATCAATATTTGAGCTACCTTCCAAAGGGAAATGAACTCTTCATTTGCAGACCTCCAGGATAGAATAATAGTTATGTACTTGGATGATTTAATAGTCTTCTCTAAGAAGAGAGAAGATCGTTTGAGAGATCTTGAGAAAGTGCTAAAGAGATGCAGAGAGTATGGCATCTCTCTCAATCCCAAGAAGTCTATATTCTATGTCACCAAAGGTAGACTTCTTGGTCATATTGTTTCCCACAAAGGAATCCAAATTGACCCTGAGCACGTAAGGGCCATCCAACAATTGAACCTATCGGAAAGAAAACCCAGAACAAGATCGTTCTTTGGGTAGGTAAACTTTCTCAGGCGCTTCGTTCCTAACTTTTTCGAGATTACGAAATACATAATTGATATGATGAAGGGTATTCAAAGTTTCAATTGGAATGACTCTGGAAAGAAGGCCTTTGATTTAATCAAGCATGCTATAGCCAAAGCACCTATGTTGGTGCATCTAGATTATACCAAGGAGTTCATATTGTACTGCTACGCATCAGCTCATACATTTTCTGCTATCCTGATGCAAGAGAACAATGAAGGGATTCAGGTGCCTATTGCATTCATGAGCACTCCGCTCAAGGATCATGAATTGAGATATTCTCAAATGGAGAAGCATGCATATGCGGTGGTAAGGGCACTGAATAATTTTAGATTCTATGTATTACATTCCCATTCTATTATTTATATTCATGATTATGTTGTTAAGATCATTTTGACACAACAAGAAATAAGATGTAATACTAGAGGTGCATGGATAGAAAAGGTACATGAGTATGATATTGAACTCAAGCCAACAAATCTGGTCAGAGGAAACGGCTTGTGTAAAATAATGGCTGAAAATCAGGAAACAACTCAAGAGGAGGATTCTCCAAAGGTGTTAATGGTTAGTCTTCTTGATCCCTGGTTTTCCGACATTGCCTATCTCCTTACTTATGGAGATTTTTTGAAAGGATTGACATACAAACAGAGAAGAGATTTGAAGACCAAGGCAGCCAAGTATGTCATTTATGATGACCAATTATATAAGAGGGCAATAGATGGAACTTTCTTAAGGTGTGTGGACAAGCCACAACAAGAGATATTTCTCTAGGCATTCCACAATGAGGCGTATGGTGGACACTTCTTGTCCATGGTCACTGCATATAAAATCTTGAGGTAGTGTTACTACTAGCCCGACACGTTTAAAGATTCCTACAATTGGGTGGCCAAGTGTGATAAGTGTCAAATGTTTTCCAGTAAGCCTCAGTTGGTTGCTCTCCCATTAAAGCCGATTGTAGTAGAGGGTCCCTTTCAGCAATGGGGGCTTGATTTCATTGGTCCAATAAATCCTCCCTCTTCTTTAGGCCACCTATATGTCATAACTGCCATGGATTACTTTACCAAGTGGGTTGAGGCTAATCCTACCAAGAAAACCACATCTGAGGTGGTCTATGAATTTATCAGGGAGAATATCTTGGTAAGGTTTGGAGTGCCAATGAAGCTAGTGATGGAAAATGCCACATATTTCTCTTCTTCAAAGATTACAAAGTTCTTATACGACAACAGTATCCATCTTAGTCACTCATCTGATTATTTCCCTCTGGGAAATGGTCAGGTTGAGTCAAGCAACAAGAACCTGATTAACATAATAAAGAAACTAGTTTCAGAGAGTCAAAAGTATTGGCACAAGAAATTTCACAAATCTCTATGGGTGGATAGGATAACACCTAAGCAAGCTATCAGGATATCCCCTTTTGAGCTGGTTTACAGAATTGAACCTAGTCTCCCACTTCTGCTGGTGTTATCTATTTGTAGGCTGCAGCAGGTAATTGAAGATCTAGTTTTCCAAAATGGTCTGGAGAAATAAACCATGTATCTGACCAAGTTGGAAAAAGAATGGGAAAATCTTGTTGACCACATCACTAATCATCAAAGGAGAGTGAAAACATTCTTTGATAAGAAGGCCAAACCAAAAAAATTTATGCAAGGTGACCTGGTCCTATTGTGGGATAAAAGGCACGAGTCCAAAGGAAAGCATCATAAGTTCAACTTGCTTTGGAAAGGACCATTCAAGATTGTATAGGTGAACCAAAATAATTCCCTTATTCTGGCATATCCTTCTAGAGATATTCTACCATACTCCTACAATGGCCAGGATCTGAAGCTCTACCAAATACTCAAGTGAAAGCAAGAAACCCTTGCAAGTTAGTGTTAGTGTAGGTAGGTTTTCTTTGCGTTTCTCCTACTTTCTTTCCTGCTTTCTTACTCTAGTTTAGTTTAGTTTCCTTTCTTGTTGTGTGTTTTAGTTTAGTTTTCCCATTGTTTTCCTTGCCGATCTTGTTGTGCAAAACTAGAGACTCTGGGTCCCTTCTCGTACATTGGCATGTCTAAGTCCCCAATTAGAGCCAGTTGTTGCCAAATCTTAGTCTAGGGTCTTTAGGTCCTAGGGGGTGAATTGTTCTTTGGTGACTTACTTCTCATTCACCTTGAAAATTTTCCCTAATGTGCTTATCAGAGAAATTATTTTTCTTGCTTATTTGAGCCTAGCAGGTTTTTAATCCTTCTGCTTCATTCACTGTTTAGGTGATTTAGGTATGTCAGGAAAAAGGGGTGTCATAGCATCTTTTGAATGAGAAGCAGTCACCCTCAAATCTGTAATGCTCAATGTATTTTTCCTAAAGGTAAACATGTGATTTACATAAGTGATTCATAAAGCTTTTGTTCGTAAAAAGAGTTTTTCAACACTCAGAGATATCAAGTTGCAGAGCAGTCGCAATGATCATGTAGAATCCAGAAAAGTTGGTCTCAAAGGTGCAAACCCTGACACAAGTGAAAAGAGAAAATAAGAGGTTAACTTCTCTCAATGGAAAATAATTTGTTTAAGTGTGAAAAGGATAAAAGGTGAAGTCGTCGGGATACTTTTTTGAAATAAAGGAAACAGGATTACAGGAAAAGTATTCTCTTATGTTCTTTTCTCACACAAGGTAAAATGGTCTAATGTTTATTCATTTTGGCATTGGAAGGAAAGTATATTCTTTTTCTGCAAGAATAAGGATTTGTTTCGGCAAGTGGCTAATGAAGATAAAGTTAAGTGTAAGCTTTCATATTTTGAGGCCGTTATGTTCTCCAAAATGAGAAGTTTGAATAGTTGTTGATTATCAAAATTTAATGCTAATCCTGTTGTTGCGTCTGTTAGCTCACCTTAATGTCATTCATGTGGCACAACCATTTGGATCTTAGAGGCTATTTCTTTGGCATTCGCCATCATTTTCTACTCACCGTATTTGTATATCATGTCATTTGTCTTCACTCATGTTCTTAGTTTTATAGTAAATGGTAGTTAAGGCTTCTGGTTACAATAGATTAATTGGTATTGAGAGTGAATTGAAAGAAGTTTCCAACACATCTCTAAGATTCTTTGATCTTGAATATTTGCATAGAAGATTGAATTCTCATCCAATTCACCCTATTATACAGAATCTCAAGGACAGTGGTCTAGTAGAAGCTGCAGGGTTTCCAATGTCAGTCCAAGCTCCTGAGCTTGTTAGAGAATGTATAGAGAAATACAACCTGGTGAAAAAACAAATCTTGTTCCCAGATCAGTCTATTTTACTGATGATTGATAAAACCCTAATCCAATCTACTTTCAGCATTTTGGTGAAAGATGTGTATTGCGACATTGACTCCGGTTCATCTGCGTCTATGTTTAATGAAAAGAAGACTCTAAGGAGGGAAGACATGTAGAGGACCTAGTTCCAAACCCCTCGATCAAAGAAGAGTAAGATGCCAAAGAATCTCCTTGGGATAACCTTAAAGAGGTAAATTATAGATATTCTGGCCCAACTGAGTAGATTAGACAAAAAACCCGAGATCCTGGATCTTATTGAACATAATTTCTTCCTTGTTCAAGCCATCTACACAGAAAATATGTTCATTAACTAGGCAGAAATCTTATGTGAGAAGCTAGCACCCGAGTTCATTTCTTGTCAAGGATTCAAACAATTCTACATGTCTTCATACTTGATCTATGCTCTGGCGACTCAGCACCTGTGGCCCAGCTTACCATCTATCCAGAATTTAAACAACAACACCAAAATATATGAGTTCTACCCAAATCTGCAATTGCATCAAAGCTTTGAGGAATATACTGCTGTGAATGATGCATTCACCATGAGAATATGTTGGGGACTTCAAGGTTTCTTGGAAATAAGATTCTCACTAGAGGCCATCTCGGCAATCAGTCACTATGGATGTTCTCTCATCCAATTCTTGAGTTTATCTTATCTTCAGATAGGAGCCTTCTTCATATTTCCTAAGAGATTTCCCCGGTATCCTAAAGATAAGGTGGTCTTGGTGGAGCTCTTCTGGCAGATATTGGAAGTGAACATTCTATGTTCAAATGTGAAAAAGATCACTGGAATTCCTTTCCCCGTGGTTTTTGGTCCATATTCCTGTGCATCCAGATCTGATGCCCAGAATTTGGTAAAGATTTTTGAGGATAAGATAAAGCTACTTGACTATGAAGTTCTTAGGCCTCAATATGATCATATGGGTGTTGTTAGAGATCACTTGAAGCTTGGACATGCCTACAGACATGTCCCAGATATTGAGGATTTCTGGGTTGAATGTTTTAATGAGTATCAGACACGGGATAAATTGTGGTCCCGTTTAACTTTGGATGAAATTAAAATGTATAATAATGTTGTTGATGTATCTGATCTTGTAGATGAATGCCTCTTCATGCATCCTTCATCCTACGAATAGATCAAGGTGTTTTCCATTTCTTCCTCTCCACAAACTGGTCCAGTAGTTAATTCATTAGATCTTCTCATGAGAGGCATTACCAAGAGAACCGACAAGTGGGTTGAATGGACCAGAGCGCGACAGAAAATAACTTCTAGAGCAGGTTCATCCAGAGGAATGACTTTAGGTGCTAAGAAATCAACTCCAGTAGCCACTTCCTCTATGGCACCATCAGTTTCAGTAGGTGCAATGCAACCCACCGGGAAAGGAGGTGACCAGCCTCCAGAAAAGAATGTCCCTATCACTCCAACCTGTGGAGGTGGTTCACTCCTGAATATTGGAAATGAAGAGGAGAAGAAAGAATATAAGGAAAAGGAAAATAAGAAAGAACAAGAGGTGTCCATGACCAAGCCTCCCTCACCAATTCCATTCATCACTTTGGATGACACAAACCTGATAGATGGTCAGGACTCCTCTCAGCTGGAAAACACTCTAGCCCTTTTGGTGACTAAGGTTGCCTCCTTCCATGTTCCATCTCAAGACAAGTAGACTCCTCCAGTAGCCTGGAAGCTGTTTGATCCTACAGCTCTTCAGTCTATAATAAAGTTGTTATCAACAGACTCATGGTTAGAAGAAACCATTGAGAAGAAGAAGAAACAACATGAGGAAGCCATTCCTTCAAAGGATGTGATCCTTAAGGTAACCTCATCTCAGCCACCGGTGAAGAAGGCAAAGAATCAAAATTTTGTGGTGGCCCTTTCCCATGATTCCACAACTGGGAAAATGTTAATGGAAATAGCAGAGCTACAAAAAGAGGGAAAGTTTCATGAACTTTCAACTCATGATTTCCAAATAAGAACTGTGGACCTAGGAGTGCCGATGTATGACTCAATAGTCAACATCTAGAAAACCACCAATGAGCGGATTGAGGACAGGTTAGAAGAACTACGAGTAGAGAAGGAAGTTCTCAAGTATATAAATAAGGAGCTAATTGAGTACATTAAAGTTTCTCTTGGTAGTACTTCATCTTCTTAGGTTGATCCCAATGTGGAAGAAAATAAGAACTTTCTACTGAAGCTGCAGTAAGAAAGACAGTTTGGGCAAATCAGAAAAGCATGGATAGAGGCGATGAAGGTTCAAGGCCCCATTGTCATCAAGAATTTTGGGAACCTTCTACTTGATGTAGAAAACTTGAAGGATACAGCATCAAAGCACTAGGTGACCATCTATAATGCATCCACTGGATTGACAGAGCAACTAGCCACCTTGCAGGATGTGATTGATACCATGGAATCCTTAAGACTGGGCAGGAGCCATTGTTTCATTGGAGGCAGTCTCTGGAGTTCATGATTGCGAGCTCAAGTAGATCAATGAATGAACTCAAGACTGTGATTGAGTTAGTGCAAAGGGAGATGGACAAACTCTTTGAGTTTTTGAAATTTTTGCACACGGAATATCAAGTTTCTGGGAGTGACAAGTTGGTGAATATAGAGAAAATGAAATCTAAGTTTCTTGCTTTCATAGATGAGATTGTAAATACGGATAGCTTCCATGTGTCAAGGATCAATGAGCTCTCCGCGATAGATGCAGTGATCAAAAAGGAATCGGAGAAGCTCCAATCCTAGATTGCCAGGTTGGATGAACTGACAGAGATGCATGATTTTTGGATGATTCAAGCTGACAATGTAATCATTCCAAATGCTCAGGAATTGGGTAAGGTAATGGATGTAATGAAGGCTTTCAGAGGAAAAGCCATTTCACAGAAGCAGGCATAGAATCTGTTGACCTTTGTCATCTTCCCAATTTTTGTATATTGTAGCTATTTGGGGAATTTTGTCACCCTTGTCAGTTTTTGTAACTGGCCAAGTTTATTATTAGAATTTTCCTCTTAGAATATTGTAAAGAGGCAATCATTATTGTAACTGGTCATTTTTTAGAAGACCTATAAATGTAAATTTCTATAAAGTTAATAGATCGGCAAAAATTACTTTGCGCGAACCCCTGTAGCTGGGACTACTGTGTGCGACTCTGAGTTTGAAGTGATTTTTGTTGTTCATCTTAGTTAGCTATGTGATTTTTTGAATGAGGATTCTAATACTGGAAATTGAATGAATATTAATGAACTGGGTTTTGTTATTTTCATTCAGTGGATTGTATGTTTATTGTCTTCAGCATAAGCACTCAGATTTCTTTTCATTGCACATCTCAGTTCAATATATTAATTCTTGCATAAGGGATTGGGAAGAGGGTTAATAGAGAATGAGATCAAGATAATCTAGGTATTGTCAAAGTTTCACAATCTTAGTAATCCAGGAATTGCATTGTTACACCTTCTTTCTTTATCTCTGCTGGTATATGGTAGTTTGCATTCATCCTGCATTGCATCATAGTTTGTATTTCAGATTGCATGTCTTTGAGTAGGTCCCCATTCATTGCCTAAGTTGTTTGAAGCTTTCAGCAACTTGGTTAAACCTCTTCTGCTCTCTGGTTAAGAGCATACCCCTAAAAACTAAAAGACAAAATTCATTGCATATCTTTCACATAAGGGATACTGTACCTTTCAATTCAGGGGTCACTGATAGATTCCTACCATTGACCCAGTTTGTGGTTACTTTTTGTTCTACTTAAGCCAGCATTGGGTATTTTCAAGAATCATTATATAAATCAAATTTAAAGTAGACAAACTGTAAACCAACACAGAGAACTTCAATGAAAGAATCTTGCTCATTTAATGGAAAGATAAGGTGCTACTCTTGATGACACTAGACCTTCCACATCAAGAGGTCCCAAACCTTCATGGTGTAAACATTCTAGTCATAGTTTAGACACAAGTTCATATGAGTATGAATGGGACTCCTTCTCAGAGCCTTCCACAGTTGACATGGATGTTGATTTCATCTACACTTATAGTGCTCAACCTGAGGTAGCTGATAATTCACATGTAGGATTAGAGGATTTGAACCCACGTGTTTCTTTAGTGGATGATTCTTCACTTGTTAGGATGAATCCTTATTTGGGTATCTTAGAAGGATACTTGACGGACTCTGACTCTTTGGTCACCAATGATAATATCATTCACATTTATAACCTTGAACCAGTTGTTGACCTGTCACTTGTTCATCATGACCTCATTGATTGGTCCCAACACTATCAAGAACCTGACCTCTTAACATTTCAAAATGATTATGAGATAGGATATTACCTAAATGCCCTTGAACCCATAGTCTCTTCCACCAGTGAACCGGCTACCAACATAATAGAACTAGACATCAAATACCTTAGTCACAAGATAAAAATAAAATAAAATCAAAAGAATAGGAGTTCTGATGGTGAAAACCACTATGTGGTGATGTCAGGATCGGAAAAATTAAAAATAAATGATGTATCCAAGGGTGAAAAACTCTCTTAGACTCCTAAGGATGAGGTACTTGATCATCTCCCTATCTACTTTCAAGACAGATCTTTGGTGCTTATTGAACCAATACAAGCAGTCAATTTGGGTGCAGATGAGGCTCCACAGATAGTACATTTGGCTCATTCCTTGTCACCACAAGAAAAATAATCTTACACTAAGTTCTTACAAAAAATGAAGATCATAAAAAGAACATGGAAGATGTTCTTTGATGGATCATTTATGCGAAATGGTTTAGGAGTTGGTGTGTTGTTTGTTTCTCCTCATGGGTACACGATTCCTAAGTCTTACAACTTATTATTCCCTTGTACAAACAACATTTTTGAATGTGAAGCTTTAACAAATGGACTTAAGATGTCCATAGAATGGAGAATCACAGAGTTACACATCTATGGGGATTCACAGTTGATAATCAACTAAGTTAATGATGAATATCAAACAAAAAATGAGAAACTGGTACCTTATAAGAAAATGGTTGTAACCATCTGGATTTGGTCTACTCTGACCATAGACCCTATTTGTTGTGAGTGTGATCATACCCCCAATTATGTCTAGACATCTCTTCAATCGGCTGGCATAATTCATTCGAATAAGATTTAATCTCCTAGGTGATTCAATCACTAAAATTTATTAATCACCTTAGCCAATCAAAACCAATAAATTCAATACAAATCAATTCAAATCAATACTTGGCTAAGGTAATTAATTTAAAAGGAATTAAATAAATCTCTATTATATTCTAAATCACTTGTAAAGCCTATCTTCTAGCCTGAATTAATCTAATTAATTGGCTCTAGTCCTAATTAATTATCTAAAGCAATAAAAGGCTTAAGTAATTAATTTTCCTATTTTTGAATGAATATATTAATTATAGTTCATTTCATTAATATACCCCTAAACCCCTAACCTAACCTACCTCAACCACCTTAACCCTGGGTTCAAACCCATCCCAACCTATTCACCCCATGCTAAGTCTAATCCTAATCTTAATCCTATCCTAACCCACTTCCTAATGGTGTCACATTCCTAAATTTGTGATTAGGAACTCAATCCACTTGAGAAAGTCAACTTTCTCAAGCTTGACTCCATCTAAGTCCACCTTCTCAAGCTTGCTTCTTACACCCTCACCATGCTTCTTAAATGCTCTCATTAATGCATTATTAATGGAGATTCCTCAAGCCCATGCCTCATGAATGCCTTTGGCATTTATGTCTCTTACACCTCATTAATGGGTTTTAAAACTACATTAATGACCCTTGTCCCCCCTCTCTCTCATCATTTCTTCTATAAATAGAATGAGATTTTGAGCTCAAATGGCCTTTAATTTTAGATTTTAAAAGTATTGTTATGCAGTTAGGATTTACATAAATTCATATTGCATTTTAGTTTCCATGTTTATGTATTGTTATAATCTTAATTTTCAGAGCTAGAATGCATGTTATTTGGATATATTTCTTAGTTTTAATTAAATATTTCATGCTAGGTTGTAAATGTCACTGAAAAAGGCATAATCAAAGGGCTATTGTGTTATTTTTCACACTCCTCCTAGTTAGAAAGCAATAGGTCAATTTTAGTGGATTTACATGCTTTACTAACCCTATTTCCACTAACACAATGATCTATTGAAGTGTTGTGTCATAGGTAACAGGTGCACTATTTCACACACACATTTCTAGCGCCCACCGTGGAACTCAATTTTAGATTTTGCCTCATTTCAAATTTGTTTTCCACTAATTTGTCTTCCTAGATTTCAAGTCCTGACTCATTTCTAGTAGCAAAAGCTCGCATCTGTGATTCGCCCTCGCATCACAGAAATCTAGGCTTGTATCCAAGATTTCTTGGGTCATTTTTAGTATAGGCTCACGTCTGGTAAACACTTTGTCACATCTGGTAGCAGAGGCTTGCATCTGGTTTGTTGCATCATTTCTTGTAATTCTAGGATCGCATCTGGTTGAATTTTTTGTGAGCATCATTGCCTAACCCCTAACACTTTAACCAGTTGTTGATTTGATCTTTTGACAGCCTAACTAATGCTTGTAGGTTGCTAATAAGGAAGTAGGAAGACTTGGCTAATGTGTGTGTTCGTAGGTGTTTTTAAACTGAATTTAGTACTAACCATTTACAAAGCTTTTTCAAAACTTAACACATTTTCTTAACATTTGTTAAATCGACCATATTACTATGCTCTTTTCCTTTAAGAAAAATTAGAAAATTAGACGTTGATTTAACACTTGTAAAGGAATTTGGAGAAAATGGACAAACAAACTCACACTTTAATTCATTTTTGGAATCAGTAATTGAAAAAGAAAGTCACTAAATCTTGTGGGATAACTGAACAAGTTACATCCCTTAATTTGTTTTTGGATCAGAAATTAAACAACACAAATCACTTAACATTGCAGGTAATTGAACAAGAAAATCTCATTGTCTAAGTTTTGGATCAAAAATTGAACAAGCAAATCATCTAACTTTGGGGAAATTGAACAAAACAAATTTTCTTTCACGCATCCTGTTTACATAAAATAGGAATATCTAAATCAGGCTCAACATTGCTTGAGAGAAGGAATTTTTTGATTGAAATTGTTTTGGGAGAAAATGGTATGTATTAGGAGAGTATGCTCTTCTTCTTTTGAAGAATCATAAATCTAGACTTCCTACGCTCGCCAATCCTTTGTATGCTTATTTAATAGTAGATGGCCTATCGGTTGACAAAAAAATATCCCGGGAATGACCCAAGTGAGGATAGGTTTTATGCCAACCCTTCCAACTCACTATACATAATTTCTTCCTCGTAGGCCAAAGCCTCGAAAGATAGAGTCAGCATTGTTCTCAAAATTTTGACATCATTCCTTGAACATGCTTGGGTATATGTAGAGCATAGCCGCTTGAATCTTGCTTCCGAGACTGTACATATTTGAGTACTCATAGGGCTATATGCCTCAATTTTGCCTTGTGCAATTCTATGGGAGACGGTTTTGAACGGATTACCCCATCATAAAACAATGAACTTCATAGGCAAAACTACCTGATTCACCTCTGAAAGGGTGATAATCTTTGTGCAAGGCAAAAATTAATTGCCCCAAGACACTCGTCATATCGTGCCCTCACTTGCGTTTGGAGTCGGCTAATATAGCAGCATGACTAGAGCCATTGTGTGCTTTGTGATGGTTGTATTCTGATTAGCATTTGATTGTGTACCTAAGTTAATGAGAAGGGATTTTCATCCTCTACCTAGAAAATAGGGCATAAGGATGTGTTTGTTCCCCTAACAATGCAAATCTGCTTGATGTATATAAGAGATCATTAACAAGATAACACCTTCAAAATAAGCAACAAATTTCAATCCTTGATCTACATGTGCTTTTCACTTACCAGTAATTCTTTGAACATGATCACAGATCAAACAAACTTCATGCACTTTCAAGGCAAAATTTTCAAAACTGACAAAATCTGATAGAGACATTAGAAACTTGCATCTTGTATTTCCTGGCTCATATCTGGTATCTTGGCTCGTATCTAGTGTACTTGCACATCATCACATCTAGGGTTAAAGCTCGCATCCTGGGTCATCAGAATCTTGCATACTGCATTTCTTGGCTTGCATCTAGGGGCTCGCATCTAGGACAGTGGGCACTTGCAAATTAGTTTCTCAAAAAAACTCAGTAGATTTGGATACCCTTTTGGCCCTTTAGTCTGTCCCTATTACTTTTTTTGGTCTCCCTATTGCTGTGTCAAAACACTTTTTTTGATGTCTACCTTGCATGTCCTTTCAATTTCTCACACTCAGTCTTAATACGTGTGTTATGTCCACTTTTTCCAACAACTTGATTCCTAGCTCACTATCAGGGCATTCTAACCCTCTAACGCTGGAATCATTTACTTCCACAAAAACATGAACAATACTTCCACCTAGACACACTCACTTGAACGATTTGGGACTCTACCTGACACTATCAGAAAACTTTGATGAAGTTGAGATACAAATACATGGTTAACACAATATGCAACAAGTACACTTCTAAAGAATCAGAAGTACCTCCAAGATCACTACACTTTCAGCGAGGAGAAACATCTCGTGGTTCCCTATTCAATTTAGACTCTCCAGAAATGGAAAGAACCACTCATGAATGGAGTAAGGCTTTTGAGGACTATGAAAATGATAAAAACCAAAAGCATGAAGATAGTGATGAGGAAGAAGAACCACACTTTTACCATCCTTTGTTTGAGTCAGGCAATGAGGAAGACATCACTGAAGAAGAATACAATAAAATCAAATAGAGCAATAAGTTCCAAAAGATAATGGAAAAGATGATTGGCAAAGATAAAGAGAAATACTTTCTCCATCTAGCATCCACTGGCGTAAAGTTACCCAAATATTATGATGTGGAACAGCTAAATGAAAAGGAGGTACCAACTCCTATATCTATTCTCGCCAAACAACTCACCTTAATGCAAATGGAGCTTGCAACTCTCAAAAAAGAGAAGGCCAAACCCAACATGAAATACTCTTTGGGCTCCATTTATCCATTTCCCTTTGACAAGAATATTACTATGGTTCCATTTCCTCCTAACATGGCAAGACCAAGATATGACAAATATACAAGAGAGAGCGATCCATATGACCATGTAAGAGAATTATGTGCTTTGTGTTGGTTGTATTTCTAGTCCTAGTGTTTTCCCTAAAAAATTTGATGTCCTCATGATTGAGAGTTGCCCAAATGCTTAAAATATGTCTGAATTTGCAAAATCCCTAAGAAAGTTCCATGTTCTTAGGTCAAAATCCAGAGAAATGGTAAAAAATCTTATGTCTTAAGTTTCATTGTATGCAAAAATGTCAAAGGCCCTAGAAATGTTAATCAGGTTTATATTTTTGAGTTACCTTTTTGAAAGCTTAAGTCATATAATAAGTCATGTGCCTTTTAAGATTAGTCACCTAGTCTCTTAATACCAAATGAATATTCCATTTTATTATGAGACTTAGCGATTCACCTTAGTCGGGTTCTCTCTGAGAGAAAAAAATATCCCTCTAAAAGTCACGAGACTTAGTAGTTTCTCTTAATCGCGAAGTCTCCAAGTAATATTTACCTTTTAAATATTTTATGGTGACATGGAGACAAAGGCTTTGGTCGTGGTGTCGCAGAATAGATCATGGGTTAAGGAAAAGTTTCTGGTGACTTGGATTTTCCACAGTCGTGCAGTCTCTAGATCAGTTCAGGTCAGTGATGAGTTAGAAAAAAATGAGTCGCGAGGTCTCTAGATATGAAGTGAGTTAAGTTAAAGGATCAGATACTTAGTGACAACCACAGGATTAAAATGAAATCAATGGTAGTTGTGGAGTCGCTGATAATATTTGATAAGTGAATGTTTATTCAGTGACGTAGAGACAAAAAAAAGATAAGACACATGTTCAAAATGTATAAGATTGAAGCTTCAGTCGCTTGGTCTCCAAATGAAAAAGCTAAGTCAAAATTATTATGGTGACTTAGAGACTGAGAAAATAAATGTCATATTAAACTATAGTCGCCAAGTCTCTAGGAGAAATATTAAAATGAAATTTCATTCAGTGATTAGGAAACTATGGTTTTGGTCATGAGGTCTCATAAAAGATTCAGAGGATTCAGAGACTTAGCGACATGTGTCTGATAAAAATAAGATCTACAGTGGTCGGGAGGTCTCTTAATAAACTATGAGTTAAGAAATTCTTTCAGCGACTTGGATTTCTTCAGTCGTGAGGTCACTAGAAGTGAACCACAGTTAAAGTAAAATGAGGAGAAGCTCATTGTTTCCAGGTCTCAGAAAGAGACTAAGGTTAAGATATTTTTTCAACAATAAGGAGACAATGCATAGTCACATAGTCGCCAAATAAGAAAAATGACAGTTAAGGTGAAAAAAGGGTAAAGGTAGTTGCTGACAAGACATTGCTGAAATCATTGGCCAATAGGAATGTAGAGAATTAATGACTACATGGGAAAAGTAGCTAAGATGTCTAAAAAGAGCCAATTATATCAAAAGGTGATTATGTTCAAATTTTATAAGGGTTTTTACTGTGAATGCACTCATTTGAATTTGATTTCCTATCACACTCAGAGGCTATGGCTAGGAATTGGATTAATGACACAGTATGCAAACTTGAAGGTGGAAGTAATTGATTTTCCAATAATGAGCTATGTATCTTGTATAATTTTTCCATAAAAGGATGATATCATTGCTTATTCTTATTTACCTTGCATTCAGAATTCCAAAGCGAAAGAATTTTCTAGGTTTTTTGTGTCCAAAAGAGAAGTGTTAATTTAGTGAAGTTGGTTGAATTCAAAGTGATTTTTTCCAGGATTTCAGTGCTATTGAATTGTCTTATGTGCATTCTAGAGGATGAATAGGGTTTCTAATAATATATTTGTTTCAATATCGGTGAAAAGAAGTGGAAAACAGAACAAAATAGAACATGACAGAATTGAGCAAAATGAGTAGAGCGGTCAGCGTAGCTTCCACTAGTGGGAAAATGATGATATTGATGAAGATGCTAAGGGAAAGAGAAACTTTTCTGATGATTTTCTGAAGCTACTGCCTGGTTCCACTCAAAAAAATAAGGCGAATACAAATATTCTATCAGATGAGTATGCAGACATAAGAGATGCCAAAACTCCAGGGACCACAAGTTTTTCTCTTTTCAATTACTTTTACAAAAACTGTGATAAAGCTATGCCTATTTCAAACCCTTGGACTTGTAGATTGGCTAGGTTGTTATTCCCTGATGTATTTTTAGATGTAGACATGTTCCTAGGACTAGCACACCACTATGACCCATTAACAAAAACAATTAAAAATAATGATGGCACTGTGTTGTTAGCCTTGAATAGAAATTCTTTCATACAAGCTTTTGGCCTATACAGCACAATGTCCACTGACATTAACCTCCCTAGGCAAGAGGAAAGGTATAGACTATAGTCTAGAGTTTTTAGGACTCAATTGAAGAGGCACATCCTTAGTGAGGTCAGAGACCATATTGCCCCTATACCAGGAACTGCACCTTACTGCTACAAGGATTTAAATTTCTATATCAAGTACATTGCATATGCCCTATACAGAGTGTTGGGAAAGGATGGAGGAGCTGTGATAATTGGTGTTGGGATTCTCATGATGGTTTTAGACTTACAGGATGTACACTCCAGCACCAGCTATGACTACATTTAGTATATCATCAACAAGATGCATGAGGGGTTTGTTGCCATTCGAAAGAAGGAGAAGAAGCCTAAACTCCTGCATTATCCAATCCTAATGTATATATTGTTGCATTTTAATTATAATATTATGGATTTGTCAAATTTGAACCCTCAGTAGTTATATTACAACCAGCCCAACCCTATCCAATTTCAGATTAAAATTTAGAATTTCACTGTCGAAGACTGTGACTTTTGTGGATTTGAGAATTGGGTAGTTTACCCATTGATACAAAGTTTAGGAGTGAACAAAACTAGGCTCCCAGTGAAGGTGTTACAACTGCTAAGACCCTGTCAGTATGTAGACAAATGGGAGGGAGACCATAACTAGGGTGACTTCTATTTGGAGAGCAATTTTACAATGATTAGAGTCTATGGATGTTCTCATCCCCCTCATATTTTACCATATCATGTATGGTAACCAGAATTGTTGCAATGGAATTCATTTGGTAGCTTATGTTAACTGATAATGAACATCTTGCACCTCATAGGAAGGGGAAATTTACCCCTAGAAAATTCAAGATATATCAATTTACAATTGGCAAGAAGGTCATTGACTTAGTATGCAACTGGCTGAATGATTACAAGATGGGTGTTGCCTTATACAGGTATATTGATACAAAATTTTTCATTGTAGGAGCTAAGAAACTCCTTACTCCCACCATTCCTAACACTTATCTACATGGTGAATGTGTGGAGGAAGATGCTACAAGAAATATTATTGATGAAGGGGGGTTGAAGCTAAGAAGAGATAAAATCCAAGAACTATTGGATATGGAAAAACAAGTGAAGAGAAGAGGAGTGGCATTTGGGGGTTTATTCCCTAATTTTCCTTATTATGATAGAATTGAGGCTATGTTGGACAATCATCATACCTTATATGAACAATTGGAGAATCACCTGGATGTGAAAGGAAAATGGAAAGAAGAGTCAAAACACTCTGATTTAGAGTATGAGGAGGATAGTGATGAAGGATATTCAAATCCAAGCCCACCTCCAATGGATCAGCCACCATAGGGCAGTGAACAAGCAATGGCAGCAGGTGAAATGATCGCCATTGATTTAACCAAGGAAACAAAGATGGAGAGTACATATGAGCCTACCCTAAAGAGGCAGAAGATTGATCTTGGTCAGTCTTCTCATGCTCAAACTTATGAGAGAAGAGAGAGGAAAAAAGATAGAGTAAGTGCCCTTATTCCTGGTAACAGGGCTTATTATCATAATCTGAGAAAAGAAATAAGAAAAGGGAAGAAATTGTAGCAAGAAGTGGAAGAGGACATAGAGTTTCCTCTGAAAACATGTATAAATGAGAGACTGATCCATCAGCAGCAGTTTTTAAAAGATGATAATTTCATAAAAATTGATGATTTCAAGGATTTCCTTAGATGGCTTAAGAAGAAATAGATCAAAGAGCAGTTGAAATTAGCTGGTGAGGAAGCAGTGACAAATGAGGCTATTTTTTCTCTACAAACATATGATCTTAAAACTGAGGATATTACTCCTGAAGAGGCCAGAAAATTAGTTTTGGACAGTGGAATGTTGCTTGTTGAAGGCTGGGATTTAGCCTCAGAATCTATAATAGACCAAATAAGAAAGCAACTGGACCTAAAGATGACAACTGAGGTCCAAATTTGTGATATGATCAAAGGATTTGGATAGAGTCAAAATTCCCAAGCATTTTCTATGTGGAGTTTATGTCCTAGAGACCAGAAGCCCCAATTGTTAAATATTCAAGAGAGTATGGTGGGGAACCAAATGGTGTGGTCAGTTCAGAACACAAGTGACTTGGAGATTTCCCAAATAATGACACACTGGGCACATTTGAATGAGGATAAGACAAATTAATTGTTTGAAAGATGTAAAACTTTGGTAGATGCGGCTAGTGCTCTGGCTAAGGACAGAGAATTATGCCAAATCAAGATTCATGAGCAAGAGAGGGTAATTACTGAATTGACCAAACAATTGCTAGAAAAGCCAGAAGTTGTATATGTACCCTCAAAGCAGCCTCCACATATAGAAGAAAAGGTTGAAATAGAGGAAGAAGCAAAAATAGAGGATATGGCTAAAAAAGATAATGAGATTGCCATAAATGCATTGTTGAATATACTTCAGCATAGGATTGATATCTTAAAAGATAAAACTGAATAAACCTAAATGCATACTATAAATTACCTACTTTACATGTTGAGGTGATAGGGTACATATCCATTTTGAATCCTTATTTCACAACTTGGTCAAGTAGGGTACATCTATCTGAAATTGGCTTATTTGCAGCCACATAAGCCAGATCTACCAGAGATTGTGACAGAGGTGGGGGATGAGATTGAGAAAATAAATGTGGCTTTACCTTTTTTCAAAGGAAAATTAAATTAGATTGAGGCAAAGATTTGCCTCTTGGGATCAATTTTTAACCAGTTTATTCCTCCAATAAAGGGAGAGGATGATCAGATTAAGGCCTTGGAGGCCTAGAAAAGTGAATTTGACACCATGCTGCCTAATAAAGAGGCATTTATTTCAAATTCAAATCTAGATATGGAAAGTTATAATAGGATTTTAGATGAATCTTTCAAGGCAGAAACTGACATCAATAAATTTATAGTGGATGTTAAAGGTATAACTGATTTCATATGGGAGAGGAAAAAGGCACAACTGCAAAGTACTCTCTGCTTTAATTGGCCTGCAGAAGATGATGTGGCAGCATGGGACTTGAAGACAAAGCCAAAGAAAAAGAAGGTTGCTGCAGTGGATGTTGATGTCTTGGATGAAGAGTGAAAAAGGGGACACTTGGCACCTGATCTATGAGCACAGGAAGGTTAGAAATCATAAAAGACAAGTGTAGGTTAACCTATAATGGCGGTCACTTGGTCTCAATGAAAACATTTGATGCTATCCTGAACATAATCAGACAAAGGTGCCAAAGTTCATATAAAGATAGAAAAGAAGAATGCTGCCACAATTGAATTTTTTGAGGAATAAAAGAATGTTTGAGGATCCAACACACAGTTTCTTGGAGAACAGGTAGGTTAGTCATCATTAAAGAATATCAGAAACTATCCTGGGAATACACAAACCAAAGGTGTTGAAGATCATATGAAAACAAGAAGCAAATCAGATTTCATTCTCTGCTTTTGTCTTTCCACCGCTTGGGTCACCCTTCTCTTTTGTTTTTTCTGCATTTTTAGGGTTAGGTTTCTTAAACCATCCGAAGCTTGTTGCATCCTTATCTTAAGGATTCCAAGATGGTTTAGACCTATAAATAGATCAAATGTAATGGTTTTGAAGAGAGAGATGAAATATAATTGCAAGCCAGGCTTATAGATTTCAGTCTGTGTTTTTGAGCTTTTAGCCTTTATATGTACTGAAGTAGAAATTTATGAATAAAATATATTGCAACTTTATTCTATATTGTTTTTGTCTCTTTTCTTATTGTGTGTACTCTTTTATGTTTAATTTTTAAGGCATGTTAAACATATTGGCTATAAGGTAGCTATCTAATTATTTGCAAGTTTCTTTTAAGGGGAGAATTAAATTTTGTGAATAGTTTCAGAGAGTACAACGGTGATTAAGGATTTGATACAACATTGTGGGAGTGATAGGGTAATTTGTAAGGCATTTTACCTGAGTTGTATGTTGGTTGTAAGGCATCCTACAGTATTCTTATTTGTTTATCTTTGTGGATTTATATCTTTTGACTCTGTAGCCCAAGGATAGGAACTGGTCTAGAACCTCTCAAGTGATCCATCATCCTCCAAATATTTAAAAATGTTCAAAATAAATTACATTTACACAAAGAGCATATATTTAAAATCAATTGTACTCACAGAGTTTACAATTTGAGTCTGTTGATTTCTTAAAGAGAAAATCAAATAGGTTACTCCTAAATTCATAATAATTATAAAAGGAAAGAAGGATGAAATTCCTTATCATGTTGTTGTCTATCATCATCAAGATAATGATTTGGATTGTTAAACTTTTCCTTAGATTAATCATAGTCATCTGCATTGTTATCTATTTATCCTTATAAGAAGAGAGCATTCAGCACATAACTAAAAAATCCACTCTAAAGATACTGTCAAATCAGTAATCAATCATAGGTAAAACTTGCCTGAGTCAGTGGATCTCAAAAAGAAGGAGGTAATAATAGGTATCCCCAGTGTTATCAAAATACCTCATCAATTAGAGTTTTCTCTTGCTTGAGTCAGAATTTTAAGGCATTGGGAGTCACAAAGTTAATCAAGTATTCAAGCATTTTAGAGGCCTTGCAAGAAAAAACCCTAACACTTTCAGCATAGAATACATGCATGAACCTGCATACCTCATGAGGCTCTTTCCTGGAAGTCTAGGAGGAAACGCCATGGAGTGGTTCTCAAAACTTATGCCTAAGGTAAAAACTTTTGAGGAGTTAATTCAATGGTTTATCCAACATTACTCCTATAATATCCAGCATGACATGACTATGATGGACCTATGCAACACTAAACAAAAGACTGGTGAATCCTTTACACACTTTCTACAAAGGTGGAGGAGAATCTTTGCACGGTATTCAAGAGTTATTCTTGAATCCAAGAAAATGGAAATCTTTGTTAATAACTTGGTACCTGAGTTTAACTACGCATAGCAAATGCAAGACTCCCCTAGCTTCAACAGGATGATCAAAAATGCCATCTGTATCGAAGAATTCATGGTTAAAAAGGGAGAAATTACTCTCCAAATTAAAGACAAATCTACCAACTCCAACAACAAACCAAAATGGTGGAAACAGAACAAAAATGTTGTTAATGATGGAGTAGTAGAGGCATCCAATATTAACCCTAAACCTGAGGTGTTCAATCTAACTAACAGCATGCAAGCAAGCAAAGATGCCAAGGTAACAACCTCTGTACCTAAAACAAACAACGAGAATAACAAGGGTTGACCATGGACTTCAAGCCTCAAAGGATGTTCACTCCTTTGGGAGAGCCTCTTGAAACTATTTTGAAGACACTATTAGACAATAAAGTTCTCACAATCCCAAATTCCAAACCATGGGAGCAAGAATTCAAACCAAAGTGGTGGGATGACAATTCTTACTGTGTCTTTCACAAAAACAAAGGACACAAGACTAACAACTATCTTAAACTCAAACATGTTATCCAATACCTTATTTAAGGAGGCAAGATCAAGGTGGAAGGACACACCACTAACGAAGATCATACAACATTTAACAAGTCATTCCCTAATTACAAGAAAGGGAAAGCATCCAAAGGAAAAGGAAATGAGGTGAACTACACCTACTCTAAAAGTGATAATGTGATCAACATGCTAGACATTAAAACTGAATTAATTAATGTGATCACTATCAAAGGTGTTAAAGGCACATCTTCCCAATCTAATATCGTGACCCGAAGTCAAGCACAAGTCATGATCAAAGGACCCAATTCCTCACCAAAACCAGCATCAACGTCCAAGGTTCCTATTGTTACTGTCCCTAAACTAAAAATGACAAAACAAATGGTTGCTATTCTTGTAGCAAAGTATAACTTGGTGGATCAATTGAAATGAACCCCTACTAAAATTTCTATTTTTGACTTGGTTAAAATCTCGCGCGAAGGAGTAATACGAGCCACGCGAAGAAACAGTTTTCTCACGCGAGGAACTACTGCGAGCCATGTGAAGAAACACCAGATCTGGTACAATCTCGTGCGAAAGCTAGCGAAAGCTCGCGTGAACTTTCTCTGCAGAAAAAAATAGCAAGTATGGAAAAGACAAAAATTTCAGATCTGAAAATAAAATTGACTAAAAATAGCTATTAAGATAGAAAATGAATCTTCTACCCCACGGTGGGCGCCAAAAATGTGTGCACAAATGTTGACACACTTCTATGAATCATTCCATCCAAGGTTGCTCAAGAATGAGGCCTCAAATATCGATCCATAGCTCTCTAGTCATGGAGTGCAAAGGTTTGAAATAAAGGCCCTCAGATTGACCTAGTTAGTGCCTATGCAAATACACCATGAAACGAGAGATTCAAATGCATGAAAATGAGATCTACTCTATATGATAACAATGCATGAAATAAAATTAATCTAAATGATAATAATGCATGGCTAAATCTATGAAAGGAAATACAAATGCAATATTAATCTATGAAAATAAACATGATTCTAATCTATATGAGGAGCCATGAATGCAAGAAAGAATGAAACAAGAAGAGAGAAGTTGCAATATCCAAGCTCAAATGTGCTCAAATGCTACTCCAAAATTGCTCTCCAAACCTACAGCATAACAATACTTAAAAATTATATATATCAAAATGAGAAGGAGAGGTCTCCAAAGTGAACGATTGAGATTAAGAGGCAAAAATCAAAGGCTATGATTAAGAGGCAAAAATATCACCACTTAGGAGGATGTGATGAAAAAGGCATTTTATTTACTTTTTCATTTAATTTATTTCCTTTTTCATCAAATAAAGTGTCTTAAGTGGGGATTTTTATTTATTTAATTAAAAGAGGGGTTTTCTTTTAATTAAATAAATGAGAAGAATTTTATTTAATTAAATGGGGGAAATTGAATTTAATTAAATAAGATAAATTTAATTAAAAGGGAGATTAAATCTTTTAATTAAATAAGAGGAATTTTATTTAATTAAAAGGGAAATTAAATCTTTTAATTAGATAAAAATGATCAAACCTTAGGAAATATTGAAATAATTGAATAATTGA
>MU226766.1:251862-287687 GCA_018584345.1 Thuja plicata
AGGTATATCTATGTTTGTGTCAGATCTTGTAATTTCTTTCAGTTGTTGTCCTTAATCATGATGTTTTAAAACCAGTTATATATGACTCCATGCCCTAGGATTGAACACTGGTCTATTTTTGTTCAGTGAGATGACTATCATCTTTTAAATCAAAATCTTTACTTTCAGTTTTGGTCTGTTTCAGTAAAAGTTACAGTGAACATTTCCTGTAATTCCACCAAAAGCAAGGTTGAATAATTTAGTGATTTCATTATTCAAAGCTGTTTAGGGGTATTCCTGCCCGAGTTTGTGGAACTCAAAGTGTAGAAGGTTTCAAAACCTTGTTTCTGTTATTCTATTCTATGCTGAGTCAGTGTTTGGGATAAATAGAGTGAACCCTCAGAGGGTATTTTCATATCAGAAAGAAAAGGGAACAACAGATTGCACATATAATCCTAGGAAATGTATCTCTGATCAATAGTGTCATCCTGGAAGAAATGACGGGTTGCACCTATGGCAACGACAGAAGTCACCTCAAATTGTACCTCTTGCCCCATCACTAGAATGCAAGGTATATGCCACACATCCTCGAGTGTGACTGTCATCTCCCCAGTCAGGAGATGGAAGGTGTTGTGCTTTTTCCATCTCTCAGCAAGAGCAGTGAACAACCCCTGATTTACCCCTATATCAGGTAAACCAATCAATGATCGTAATCCTACACAGACTACTACCTCCTACTTATCATCTGACAGCAGTCTGGCCAAGGAAAGCACATGCCCTGTGTATGTCCCTTGGAATAAAAATACCTCAAAATCAATCTATTTTTGGCAATAAAAAGATAAATTAGTGTTCTATCTAATCCAAAAATGCAGAAACATAATCAGCTAAGTGACTCAAGGTCCGCAGAAAGATAATGATTCACAATTTGCAAACATTCTAAGTCTAAAACCCAGATGTGATCTTGGATATATAGTGTGCAATCTTTGTACTCGATGTGATCTTGGAAAAATAGGATGTGATGGAGAATGCTAGATACAATCCTAGAAATCCTGGATGCGACCCAAGACACGGGGTATGATTTTCAAAAGTAGGGTATGACTTAACCCTAAGTTTAAATTCTAAACTCAGTCAAAATGAGGTAAAATGGATATGATCCAAGAAATACTAGATGCAACATAGAATTCCTATAAAATAGGATGTGATCCAGAAAAAATTGGGTGTGACGCGGGTTTGGCAGGGTGCAATCCAGAATCCCGGATGCGACCCAGAATTCAACAGGCTCTACAAGCTACAAAAATGCATGAAATTCAAAATTGCAAAATTCACGAGGTAGTTTTGCGAGTACTTACCAGAGGTGGGTAGTTGGTCTGGCACTGATGATGATGGCTGAGCTTGAAATGATGCTTCCTGACAGGGACCACCATCTTCTCTGCAGAGATCTCAAATTTACTATGGGTAAAAGTGAAAATGAATAGTAAAATGGTGATTTTTGAGATATATATTGGTCTTTTGAGCTATTTAGGGGCTCCAAAACTCCTCCCAGACAACTGCAACTACATTTTTGTTCCCTTTTTGATTAATCAAAAACCAAATCGAAGGTGCCTAAGGTATTTTATGCAGTACAGTAACATTTTTGAGACAGCTTCTAAAAATGCAGAATTGCTCCATCTATTCTAAAAATCCATCAAATTGCAGATTTCATCATAACTCTTGGTTTGACATCATTTTATCAATCTCACCAGTCACATTTTCATGTAATTAACTTGGTTCTCATGTGTTTATTCTTAAACACTCCCCCATTTCTTTGCTTCTTCTAATCTATTCTTTCTTTACCTAATTGTTCCTGCAAGTGATACATCATTTCAACAGAGGGATTTCATTTTTTTCCTTTGATTTTGTTCTTGAGGGAGCATGATCACACTATCATCAATCAAATTCTTGCTCAAAACAACATTAAAAATGACTTCATTATCAAAAAACTAGGGGCATGACAGTTTCTTTAACTAAGTCAGAACTATTGGATAGAAATCTTTGGTTCTCATAAGTTGGATATCTTGTGTTTTCTCATTTTAAAAGATTCTTACTAAGCTCCTAGCAGATTCATACTGACTTTTGGATGACAACCAAGTTTGGAATAAGTATTATCAATCTTTGGATGAAAACCAAGTTCAGAATTGGTATCTTTAATATCTTTGCGTATTGACCTTTGTTCGATCAAGTTCAAATTCAATTCTATCAGTTTAGTTCAATAAAGTGAGAGACTGATCTCATCAGGCATTTCCTTCGATCATGAGTGAAATTCTCAATCTTTTTGAAGTCAACATCAAAAACTTTCTTTGAATCAATGTGTTTCTCACACATCTATTCAAAGAGGGGCAAATGTAACCGCCTGGATTTGGTCTACTCTAACCATAGACCCTATTTGATGTGAGTGTGGTCATACCCCCAATTATGTCCAGATAACTCTTCAATCGGCTTGCATAATTCATTCGAATCAGATTTAATCTCCTAGGTGATTGAATCACTAAAATTTATTAATCACCTTAGCCAATCAAAACCAATCAATTCAATACAAATCAATTCAAATCAATACCTAGCTAAGGTAATTAATTTAAAAGGAATTAAATAAATCTTTATTATATTCTAAATCACTTGCAAAGCCTATTTTCTAGCCTAAATTAATCTAATTAATTGGCTATAGTCCTAATTAATTATCTAAAGCAATAAAAGGCTTAAGTAATTAATTTTCCTATTTTTGAATGAATATATTAATTATAGTTCATTTCATTAATATTCCCCTAAACCCCTAACCTAACCTACCTCAACCACCTTAACCCTAGGTTCAAACCCATCCCAACCTATTCATCCCATGCTAAGTCTAATCCTAATCTTAATCCTATCCTAACCCACTTCCTAATGATGTCACATTCCTAAATTTGTGATTAGGAACTCAACCCACTTGAGAAAGTCAACTTTCTCAAGCTTGACTCCCTCTAAGTCCACCTTCTCAAGCTTGCTTCTTACACCCTCACCATGCTTCTTAAATGCTCTCATTAATTCATTATTAATGGAGATTCCTCAAGCCCATGCCTCATGAATACCTTTGGCATTTATGTCTCTTACACCTCATTAATGGGTTTTACAACTCCATTAATGACCCTTGTCCCCCCTCTCTCTCCTCATTTCTTGTATAAATAGAATGAGATTTTGAGCTCAAATGGCCTTTAATTTTAGATTTGAAAAGTATTGTTATGCTATTAGGATTTACATAGATTCATATTACATTTTAGTTTCCATGTTTATGCATTGTTATAATCTTAATTTTCAGAGCTAAAATGCATGTTATTTGGATATCTTTCTTATTTTTAATTGAATCTTTCATGCTAGGTTGTATATGTCACTGAAAAAGGCATAATCTGAGGGCTATTAAGTTATTTTTCACACACCTAGTTAGAAAGAAATAGGTCAATTTTAGTGGATTTACATGCTTTACTAACCCTATTTTCACTAATTCAATGATCTATTGAAGTGTTGTGTCACAGGTAACAGGTGCACTATATCACACACACAATAGTTGATTCCTTGAAGCGATAATTCACATTTTTCATGTTTCAGCAAATCCCTAGAGCAGAAAACAAAGCAGCTGATGCTATGGCTAGACTTGCTTCACTCCTTCTGTTAGAGAAACACAAATCCATATTTGAATTCCTGGTGGAAGAGCTACATCACCCTATCTATGACTCCCTAGAAATCCATGTCATTTGTACCCTTGTTGGTTGTGAGTCATCACGTTATGGTGTCATTTACTCATACCTTTGTGATGGTATTATTCATGAAACCTTTAACCGATCTAAATGCAGAAACCTTACCTGAAATGCCTCTCACCATTCCCTTATCTCTGGTGATTTGTATAGGAGGGTTCTAGATGGAACACTTCTTAGATGCTTAGAAAAGGAAGAATCTGACCAAGTGTTAGATGACATCCATGAGGGCATCTGTGGGGGACATTCCAAAGGTCTTTCTATGGCCTGAAGGTTTCTTAGGGCGGGGTACTATCTTCCTACGATGCAGATTGACGCAGTAGCTTTTGCAAATTCATGTGAAAAGTGTCAAAAACATGGTAACTCGATACATGCTCTTGGCAGGGAGCTCATTCCTTCTATATCTCATTGGCCATTTCAACACTGGGCCTTTGATCTTGTTGGGAAGGTTCATCCCAACTCATCAGGTGGACACACATTTATTATCACTGCTACTAAATACTTCACTAAATGGGTAGAAGTTGTCCCACTTTCTGTTGCCTCAGGCAAGACAGTCTATCTATTCATTCTGAATCATATCATCTGTCAATATGGAGTGCCTTTCAAGATTATCACTAACAACGGAGTCCGGTTCAAAAATAATGAGCTTAAACAACTCTGCAAGAAATTCAAGATTAAACAACATTGGTCCTCCATTTACTTCCTGCAAGGAAATGGTCAAGCAGAGGCATCAAACAAAACCATTCTTAAAATCTTACATAGAACAGTCTATAAGAATGGTAGATATTAGCACTTATAGATAAATTTGGCTTTGTGGGCCTATAGAATGAGTATTCATACTCCTACTAGGGCTACTCCTTTTGCCCTTGCATATGGCGTTGAAGTAGTGTTACCTTTGGAGGTTGAGATTCCTTCACATAGAGTTTCCCTCAAAGGTCTAGTTACAAATAAAGACTACCACGCCATGAGAATTCAAGAGTTAGAACTTCTAGATGAAAAATTTCAAGCATCATTTGACCATATGAGGGTTTATCAAAAGTGCATGTCCAAAGCCTTCAACAAAAAGGTTCACCCTAGAGAATTCCAAGTGGGAGATCTTTTCCTACTTGAAAAACCTAAGAATCAACAACATAGAGATCAAAAGGGAAAATTTGAACCTAATTGGCTTGGACCTTACATCATCACAACAACTTTTGGGTCAGGTGCTTATTTACTATCTATAGTAGAGGCAGAGAAGCTCCCTAATCCAATCAATGTCTTGCACCTAAATAAGTTCTATCCATGATGCTCATTCTATCTGGGGGCATCCTTTGTACATAATTATTGATCCTGAAAAAATCCAAAAAAATGATATATTGTTAAAAATTCTAAAAATTAGAAAATGTCCTGAAAAAATGATCATCTTAGTGAAAATCTAGCAATAGGCACTTTGATGTATCTTCAAAAAAATTATATATTCCAAAAATACAAAAATAAAATCAAAAAAAATTCAAAAATTCAAAAATATAGAAAAAGTGTCTTTTTGAAAACCTGGAAACAGGCACCTTGGTAGAAAAAATTGTAATAAAATCCAAGTGGTGAAAACCTGGAAATGGGCGCTACTTGAGGCCTTTGCACCCCTGTTTCTCAGTGCGTGTCCTCGACACTTAGCCTTTCTCAATCATGCCTTGTCCTTATTGCCTTGGTCTGGAATTGCTCTTTGTCATTGTCTAGGGGGCATAACGATGTTAGCTTTGGTCTCTTGGATGCGTTAGTCTTTAGTACATCTCACAAATGGTGTCCTGACATCGAGTGTTTTTCAACACTTATCGGTTTGGTCTTACCTAGTTTTGTCATGTAATCTTACCTGCTTGCAAGCATTCGATCCTTATCCTCAGAACTCAGTATCAGTTGACACACTTAAATTTTTAAACACTACACTTAATGCTTGAGCTATGTCATGATCTTTTCTTTGTGTGCTAACTGTTATTGATTTTCATTGAGCTCCTTGTCTAATAAGCTTCTCCAGGATGCATAGCTAGAGGACTTGGGGCATGGGGCATGTTTTTATTTGATTTCTTCTTTTGGGTGTGCTCTTAAAACTCTTGAGTGTCTCTTTTTGTTCCCTTAAAATACTTAGGAGATTTGAGGCTTCATCCTTGACTATTTTTGCACAACCATTCTCCTGGTCATCCTAGCATCTATGCCTTGATGCGAGCATGGTTTTGCTACATTAAATTGGGTAAGGTAACAGAGAAGTCATCTTGAACTCTATGTCTTTGATGCTTATGTTAGAATCTTTCCACATTCTAATCTGATATAAATCACATTCATATCTTCCTAGTTGCGCTTGTGACTGGTGATGATTGTGTGATTTTCCAATGTCTGTTAACAATGGCCCAATGATGAAAATAAGTTCCTTAACATTCTCTAATGAATGATGAAAACAAAGTCCTATGTTACAATTTCTCTATTGCAAGTACACCTTTGCATTTTCATGTAGCTTGCATTGTTAGACTTCATGTTAGTTTACATTTTAGGTTGCATTATGAGTTTGAGAGGGTTTTCTTCATCTTTCTTGTGGACTTTTAATCAACTGTGGTCATGTTTGATCTTCATTTCATTATCTTCTTTCGTGATCTCAATCAAAATTTTCTATCTTCAACAGTTGATTGATTTTGGGGCATTCTCTTTCTTAAGGCAAATTCTCTTTCTTCTCTCCATCTCTTTCCACCTCTTCCAAACTTCTATCTTCCATTCACTTTCACCCCACTTGTTTTCTTCTAATTTAACCTTGGGGCATAATATTTCATGCTTGATGATCTACCTTGGTTCTCTAATCCTTATATATTTCATCTTACATCAAGAACCTTATCTTTAGTTCAATTTGATCAAATTTATCAATTTTTTGTTTCTCCTCTATCTCATTTTGATTTCGATCACGAGGGGGCAGTACCTATCAAACTTTAATCCTTGATTCAGCTTTATCAATCCCATAATTTTTTTTGCTTGGGAAAACCTTGCTTGAGATTCTTATCTTGGACATGTCAATTACCTATTTATAGGGGTGTTGACCTTATCTTTTTCAATCAGCTTATCATTGTCCTAATGTGTTCCCATCCATCGATCACACGTCTAGGTTGTTTCGTGATCCCAAATCGATCTCACACTTCAATTGCATTCTTTGACTACATGTGTTCCCATAAACATCACACATTAGTCAAAGAGAGGCAAATTTATGCACCCTAAAATGGTCGCCTAGACTATGGGCCCCCATTCTTCAATTTATCAAATGAAAGAATCAATTTATCAAATTCCTGAATCAATGCTTTGCAACATTTTAATTCAAATCAATTTCCTTGATCAAATTGTAATTAATTCAATTATTTCAATATTTCCTAAGGTTTGATCATTTCATCATTTCTCTTATTTTATTAAAAGAAAACAATCCTTTTTTATTAAATAAAATAATCTTATTTAATTAAAATCCCTTTTTAATTAAATAATCTTATCTTATTTAATTAAAATCTCTCTTAATTAAATAGTCTTATCTTATTTAATTAAAATATCCCTTTTATTTAAATAAAATAATCTTATTTAATTAAAAGAACATCCCTCTTTTAATTAAATAAATAAATCCCCACTTAAATCCCTCTCTGTGTTGAAAAAAGAAATAAATTAAATAAAAATAAATAAAGCTCTTTTTTCTTCACACATATTCCTAAGTGGTGGGCTTTTTTCCCTCTTAATCATAACCTTTGATTTTGCCTTTTGAAGATATGAGCACATGGATCAACGAAGATTTAATCTCCACCATTGCTCATTTATTTTTGCCTCTTAATCTCTACCGTCCATTGCTCTTTAAAAGGAAACCTCTCCTTCTCATTTGGATAATCAAGATATACACTTTTATGCTATTGTTATGTTGCAGGTTTGGAGAGCGATTTTGGAGGAGAGTTTGAGTATTTGAGCTTGAACCATGCAACTTCTTCTTTTTGTCTTCTTCTCTCATGCATCCATGGAAATCCATTTAGAGTAGATTCATGTTAATTTAGATTCATATTTCCTTTCAATAGATTAATCTTGCATATTTCCTTCATAGATTAATTTGCATATTTCTTTCATGCATTGTTATCATGTAGTTTGTTTTCTTTCATGCATTGTTATCATATAGAATAGTTTTCATTCTTATTTACAATGCATATTTAGTGATCATTGAGGCTATCATTCTTGCTCTTCCTCTTTGAATCTCTCATTTCATGGTGTACTTGCATCGGCATAACTAGGTCTAAACTAAGGGTCTCCATCACAAACCCTTGCACTCCATGAATAGGGAGCTATTAGTCTCCATTTGAGACTTCATTCTTTATAAATATTGAATATAATGACTCATATAAGTGTTTCAACATTTTAGCACACAAAGCCTAGCCTAAAGAACTATTAATCCAATCTAGAAGCCTACCCTAAGCCTACTCTACTTGTACCCCACCCTACCTAGTCCTATTAATAAACCTACTCTCCCACTTAAGAACACACTAATCACACTTAACATGTGATTCCTAACCTTTTTAGCACTAATTGATTTCTCACACGTTTGAGAAACTCCTCCCAAGAGAGCCACCCAACTCTCTTAATGGCTCTTACAACCTTGTCCCCCACTCCTTTCTCCAAGGTCGGTCACACATGTGTGAGAAACCTTGAGCCTCACAAAGGATTTAATGCTCAAATTGACCTCTCCTCTAATCCTATGTGTCTCCTGTGTGGCTCTTATGTGGTTTCCACATAGGTGACACTTAATCCAATCCCTCATCCTTTCCATAAAAATCTATAAATTGAGAGTCTTGCCTCTTGCTTATCATCCATTCTCTTTATGCACTGTTATCATGATAACATAGTTCTAGGATTTGCATTGTATTTTCATGTTATTAGTTTATTTCAATATTAAACACTTGGATATTACATGTTAGTAATTAATGGAAATAAATCTTAGTCCTTCTTGATCTTGCATACCATCTTAGCTTAGTATTTGCATTTATATCCTTTTGTGAAAGCTTGGGGCAAAGTTCTTCATACTTTGTCTTTGAGTTCTTCATCCCATTTCACATAGCTTGCGTCTTAAATCATCATCTATATCAAGAGGGATTTATATTTTGTGTTGGGACAGCACACCCACAAACTATCTTACAAGCAAATCTAATAAGTCTTTAATAGGGTGCAACTTATTGTAGCTCAATCCTATGTTATTTGGATTTCTTTTTTTGTTTCTTGCTTATTTCACAATTTAGATCTTTGTATGTGCTAACCCGCTAATTTTTTCATGTTTGATCTTGATCCCAACAGGTTGAAGATTTCCTCATACACATTTTGGCACGCTCAGTGGGACCCACGTCCCTAAAAATTTAGAAATTTTGAAAAAAAATTGTCACTTTCTGTTGCATTCTAGAAATTGTAGCGCAGCATCGTCCCTGACCTGGAATGGTCATCTGCATTTCTAAATTGTCATCTACGTCAATCATCATCTACACAGATTAGCGTCTTTGCCTGCGATTAAAAAAAACTTTAGTTTTAAACTATTGTAAAGCATTTTTTGGAATATTTAGCTTTTTTAACTCTCAATTTTTTGACAAGGTGTCACTTTTACAGAGTTAAATGTTGTTGAATTTTCAAAAAATTATATATCTCATTGTTAACTAAAGTTTTTTACTAACTTGACTTTCTCTTTCGACGTCTACACAGGTTGATCGTCATCTCCGCAGATTGTTGTCTACGATTCTAAACTGTCATCTGGGCATCTCAGCATTTATTATCAGGTATAAATCTTTATTTGTTTTTAAATGGTTGTCTATATTTTTAATCTGTCATCTACGCATATTTATGTTTCAACATTTGCGCCTGTAAATAGTCATCTACACAGATCATCATTTGCGACCTGTCATTATTGTCTATGCATTTTTCCTAAATTCTGACATTTTTAGCCAGTTTTTTGGGTTACTAATCTCTTCTGAGTGTTGCAGCACTATTATTCTGAAGACTTGACACTTCAAAATACTGACATTTTATGTTGTAGGATGATAAGAAGAAGAAAGAAACATTCAAACTACTAATATTTGTCCTCGCAAGTTGCCTAGGAGATTCAATCAAACAAAGTGTCTTCTTTAATCATTTTCTAGGCACGTTAAAAAAAAATCTATTCTTGATACTTTATTAAGTGATAGGGGAATATGCTCTTGTACCTGGTAAAGAACATTGTCCAATAATTAACGAGGACTTTGGTTGGTATCAATACCCAAGACGACCTCCAAAAACACTTTCATTTCAAGTAGGATATGCAGAGACTGTTGGAACATGAAGAAGAAATAAAGTTCTTTGACTAAGAATTAATCGAGTTTAGGGAGAAGAAAGAGAAACATATTAATGCTATCCAAGTCCTAGACTTCAAAGAGGTGTAGGAGATAGTTTAAAGAATCTGCAAGGCCCACCCAGACATCCTCCTAGAATGACTAAGTGTTCAGTTTTGGACTTAGTAAAATTTTGCAAAGGGAAATTTTTGACACTTAGCCATTTGGCCAACTCAAGTTTTTTGGCCTTTCAGACTCTGAAAGTCCAAAATTTTGGGATTCATAAGGATCCACACTTAGCCAATTTTCAACTTTCAAAATTAGGGCCAAGGTCTGAAATTTCTAGGTAGTTTTGACTAAGAAGTGATTTGCATGAAGAGTGTGCTCAAGATCATATTGCATGCATGTTTGGGGTCATTTTTTTTGGACTAAAAGATATCAATCAGTCATGTTCATGAAAAGGAGCCAAGATGAAGATTCTAAGGAAGAGCTCCAGTTCAAGAACAGAGGAACTCCAGTTCTGATCTTTTGTTTGCTGAGTAGATTTAGGTTCATTGTTTTCATATGAATGAAATGTAAATGGATTAAAATCCATGAAGACTTGTTAGCTTCCAACTTAGGAGTATTTTTTCTTTAGTAAGCTCTAGATTCAGCTTTATTTCTTTATTTTAGTGTAAATGGAACCCTAGTTTTGAGTTTCTTATTTTTGTAGTTGAAGAACTATATATTTGATTAGAACAATGTAATTAAGGTCATTTTTTTATGCAATAAAGATATATGCTATTGGTGCTTCAGTCAATGTGATTCTTCTACTATCTATGTGAAATTGGTGAATATGTGTATGCTTGTTCATCTATTTTAGAGAGCCAACTGTGTTTATTGTGTATAAATATGCGATCAGTTAAATTGGAGTTTGATGTTGTTAATTTATCTTGTTGTGATGAATGATTGGAAAGAATTTTTCTATCGGTTTAAAGATAAATCTGTCTTTCATGTGCATGCATCTAGTGGCTTCACAATTTGATAGATTTTGGAAATCTTGCATCTGGGTAAAATTTTCTTCGAAAGATTGCATCTGCTGAACATGGAATTGTGATATTGTATGATTCATGTTTCATGGCTTTCTATCTTTTTCATCATTTAATTCAGAAGTGTGATTCAATGATGGTTTATGTCCATTAGATTTCATTTTAGTAAATTTGTTTACAACTCTTGTTACTCAAATCTTTTGATCTTTATTTGAAATTGGTTAAAATAGGCAATCATTGTAGGTTTTAAAATTAGATTTGCATTGTTAGTAAATTGCATACATTGGTAAAATTGTAAAAATACAAAAAAGTACTAAAGTTTGTTTTGCAGCCTGAAATTGAAACATACCAGCAAAGGCCTCCTTGTGAACATTCACATTTATCTTCAACTGATCTTACCAAGCAGTTGTACCACGATGACAGAGAGCTTTGCAAATAAAAATGTTATTCTTTCAAGAGGGGAATTCAGATCTTGAACTCCTATCAATTCACATGTGTAAAAGAAATGCTCAGTTCATGAGTGGCACTAGATGGAGGGCCTAATAGTACGTTATATAATATCAGATCTTTCTCACCAAAGTGGTTTGAGTGAGTACTCAGATCATCTTCAAAAGGGAGCGAGTTCCTTGAACTCACTCACTATCGCAAAGCTCATAGTGATAAGGGAAAATTAAAATCAATTCCCCCTCACCACCCGGCTGGGCCAAAAGATCCACTTGGCCAACAATCACATATCATTGCCCTTAATCTCACCACATCCATTAATCAAAATCAGAATTTGCAACCATCTTGTCCAATGGCTTTCTTCGCTAACGCACAAAGTTCGCCATTGAACTTGGTTGGCCAACTTCATGAATTACCTAAAAATCCTGAAAATGTTGCACCCGTTTTGTGTATAGAGAATCACAAACAATGGAGTAACACATCTATGACTTCAAAGATATTTTCAATCACAAAGAGATTGCACACCAAGATTTCATCTCCCATTTGTTTCCATACCTTCTAGGTGAGTTTGCATACAATTGGTATCTAAATTTACCACGCAGATCCATTTCTATATGGCCAAAATTTGAAACCAAATTCCTAAATTAGTTCAGGATATATGTGGATTCTGCTACTTTTCATCACCAGCTCATAACCGCAAGGAAGTATTCCAATGAACCAATCACTATGTTCAATCATCATTTCCACAAGATGCATAAAAATTTGGAAGCTCCCTACACTATACCTAAAGCGACTGCCATACACATTTTCCTCAAATCCTTGGACCCACTCACTTCCATTTTGATAAGAAGGCTTCCACCTATGTCTATAGATAGTATGGAAAAGGTACGAAAGTGACATCCACAATCAACAACCTCGAAACTCTGAGGAACCTTTTGTTCAGTTTAATGCAATGATGTTTGATTCCTATGAGTCTAAAACAGTGGAAGGTTCTGGCAACAACAAAGAGAAAGAGGAATTTTTATTTCCATTCCAAATGGAAAGGGATCCTGAGTACTCCGAAGTTCATGCATTTTAGAATGACCACCGGAGCCCGTATAATTTAAGAAATTGGAAGGAACCTTTGACAAACGGTATTCCTCCAGGGAAGCAACCAACACCACCAGAACTATGAGGTAGCAATAATCCTATGCCACCAAAGGGTCTAAGTGTATCCAATTCACCACCACCAAATGCACCTACTATGCTCAGAAACCCAGCTTGGTCAGCTGAAAAATATAGTGCGGTTAAGGAACTTAAAAGAAAAAAGGTGAATATCTCAATGTTTGACATGTTTCAAGGTTGTCCATCTCAAAGAGAAGCACTCTTAAAACCCCTAGATCACTTTAGGAAAAGTACAAAACCCAACCATGCATGGACTCCCACATCAAATGTGAATGCCTCAGAGGCATTTTTGACAATATTGAATGATAGGTTGCAAGTACCCCCATTCCTACTAGGTTTACGTATATTTGGTAAAAATTTGCACAATTGTCTGATCAACTCACAGGCTTCTTGTAATGTTATGCCACTCTCTATCTGCTAGAAGTTAGGAATGGTTCCCCAGTATAGGAATAAGGTACTGATATAATTGGAAAAATTTAAGGTTAGATTTATGGGTGTGCTAAAATATGTACACATCCAAATGGTTGTTGATCCAAGAGTGAAAGATCATATTGACATGTAAATTGTAGATATTCTGAAAACTTACAGAATACTATTGAGTAGAGAATGGACTAAGTGTCTAAGAGGATTGCTCTCCACCGATTTCACCTAGCTATGGTTACCTTGGAAGGGATTAAATAATCAGATCAAGATTGACGCCGAACCCAAACTCAAGAAGATGATTACGGATTACAATGCCCCAAATAAGGTATTGTTCACCCAAACTAACTTGGTAACATACCGATTGGACATCGTCCTTATGTTCCAAATCCAAGAAACTAAAGTTTTTGATAACAATTATGTAAGGGGTTTACAAGAGTTCTAGGTGGATGATGAGGTCTTTCAGGTTTTTATCAAGAATATGATTGCAAGTTTGAAACATTTGTGTCATGATGTGGATCCCAATATCCTATTACTGTTGGGGTGTTTCCATTTACACTAGTTGGATGACTCATAATTCACATGTGCAAGCTGTCAAGACACGCTATCCAAAGTAGTGACCCAAAATACCCCCCAATCAAACAAGTTCATAGTGAAGGTGATAGGGAGGCTCCTATCCTATAGTTAGCTTGAATTTTCTTAGGTCACTTCCTAGACCTTCAAGGGTTTACTTCTCAACCCCATTCTAGGAGAACACTCCTTGTTTTCTTCTCCCAATCCCTAGGGCCTCTCTACCAAAGGTAAATCAAACTCTTCCTTGAACCTACTAGGGTAAGTTCACATCAATCCACACTAAAAAATTTTCATCCATATTGTAGGATTATATTGGCTCCAATTCATCCTAGTTCAATCTATCTTGAAGTTATTTTTATATGGTTCAATCACTCTTTTCATCGAGTTGAAGAATCACTGATTCTAAGGGCTGGTAGCCCCATTAGCCCTAATTTGGTAGAAAAACATTATAACTCCAAAAAATCACAATAAACTTCCCAAAATAATCATTGATCCTGATACCCTTTTGGAAAACCTACAAGATTTTTAGGGTTTAGGGTCACCAAGGTATCCATAAAGTACCTTTTTTGAACTGGGTCAATCTCCTTAAAAATAGGGCTAGTTGCATTCTCTTAGGGAAATTGTTGATGAAATGGATTCATAAACTCTTGGCACTGGTTCCAGGGCTTCTTCAACACCCTAACACCACTCTCCAACCATTATATCCTTTGGTTCAATCCAATCCCGCATTAAAACTCTAACTGTCATCTACTTGCTCCTAGTCGAGTACACACAGTCTCGCCTAGGGAAAGCTTTTAAAAATAGAAAAAACAACTTTTAGAAACTGAAAAAAAAAAAAAGTAAAATAATATACAAAGGCTCTACTTTCCATCCTCCATGGTCCATTAAGGTCCAATGGAGGGAATTCACCGTAGAGCCATATTTACACAGTCAAACCCTTACACTGGCAGTGAACAGTCCAAGAAGGATTTTATTTTATTCAAGCACTAAAAAATATTTTTTTAAAAAATCATAGGAAGTAATTAAATAGAAAGGAAACAAGTGTATGCAACTATTATAGACATCAAAACAAGAACTTCAGCCATTTCTAATGAAGCCCAACTAATTCTTACAAAACTCTGAAAATACAGAAAATTGTCAATTAGATCCTTCTTGGAAAAGTAAAAAAAGTTTGTCCGACCTCTATACAATGATTGGGAAGCCCTTATATATGTTCTTTGAGCTCATAAAAACCAACTAAGCTGACCCATAATTTCCATTAGGGCATTTTCCAATTCTTGTCCAAATGTTATCGTGCAATATTGGGAAGTTGTAAATGTTGCTCAAGCAACATTTTGCAACTTTTACATTGTGTACATTTTATAGATATGACCCAATGAATGGGTTCCACAAGGCTTCTATACTCATTCTAGACCTAATTACACTCCAAATAGGTCCATCTAATCACTATAGGTTTCATTCCTACATTCTACCACATTTTGGCTTCCCAAACATACATAGGGTCTTTTGGACCAAATTGACCACAACAAAAACCCAAAGCTACAAAAAATACACAATATTAACCTAACACAACCCTATTTATGACCATGACCATAATAAGGTCTTCCACAACAAAAAATGAGGGTTACTCCATCCTAACCCCTAGGTGCTCCTACACCATGCTCTCTCTAAACAAAATAAGTTAAGTTATATATAGAGGCAGTAATGAAACATTTATGTCAAGCTTCTTGAATTCAATTTATGCAACCCATGTAGCCTCTGCTTCAGGTAGGTGTTTCTATTTGATGAGATGCTCCATATATGCTCCATGTCTAGTATTTTTCTTTACTCTAGAATCCAGAATCTTCTATGCTTGTGGCTTGTCCTTGTGTGTAAAGGACCTACATCAACAATAGTATTCTCTATCTCAGAAGTGTTCTCAATCTCCTCTAGCATAGGACCTTTATATTTGACCAAATCATGTATATTGAAGATAGATGATATTTCTAAATCTGCAGGTAGGTTTACTTTGTAAGCATTCACCCCATATTTTTTCAAGACTTTACATGGCCCTATCCTCCTCATCTATAGTTTTCTAGGTACACCTTTCTTCAATATAGCTTTGTTCAAATGAACCATAGCCAGGTCTCCCACTTCAAATTATAACTCTTTCTTCTTTTCATCCACTTTGGCTTTAAGTCTTTGAGTGGCTTCTGTCAGTTTCTTCTTCACTTGATCATGCACCTCTTTCATTGATTGTGTGAAATCTTCCGCATGCCCACTTATACACTCCATGCTTCCTAAATCTCTGAGTTCACAAACACCTCTGGGATGAACACCATAGACCACTACAAAATAACTCTTTCCAGTAGTTCTGTTCACATTGTCATTGTAAGAAAACTCTACTTTTGGTACTATTTGATCTCATACCTATCCATATTCCTTTTTCAAACACCTCAAAAGGTTACCTAAGACTCTATTAATGACCTATGTTTGCCATCGATCTGGGGGTGATAAGCGGATCCAAATGAGAGGTTGATTCCCAATCTCTTCCACAGTGTCTTCCAAAAGTGTCCCATAAATTTGACATCTCTGTCTGAGACTACACTAAGAGGCAATCCATGGATGATGAACTATAACTGATGGAATGTTTGAAGGTGATAAGTTGATGATCACCGAGCTGCAGAAAGTAAATGCAAGACATTAAATCAGTTAATGTATTATATTTTCATTAATGTCAACATAATATGTTATGATTACTCATACACATATTGTCACAATACTTGAAGATCTAAAGAGACAAATTTTTTGTTGTCGGTAAAGGTGTACACCAAGTGATAGGGTTACCTGAGAATAGTGAACCTCGAGCAGTTCACAGTGTTGTCTGGCAGACATTCAACACTGATGGGTAGTGTTAACTAAGAGACACGATGGTATCTGAGAACAGTGTTACCCAAGATTAGTATTACCCAAGAAAGTGGTTCCCGAGCAAGTGTTATCGAGAAAACTAAGAGTTGATGACCGAAATCAACTGGAGTTAGAAAAAAACAAAACTACTTAGTTGGCAGAGCTATATTTAGAGTTAACTGATTGATTACTTTATTTTCATCGACCAGTTGAACTAAGGATAAGAAGGAGATTTAAAGCCTAAGTTTTATTCATAGTTGTCAAGGATAAATCTATGAATAAATCTAAAGCAAAGCAATGCATGGTGGGATTTGCAGATCAAGAAGCAATCTACGTCAAGAACAAGAAAGACAAGGAGATTAAATGGTGAAATCATGTCTATATAAAGAGACAATTAATTCATTATGAAAAAAAAGGAATGCTGAATATAATTCTAGTGAAGATAGAAGTCTTCATGCAGATCTGATCATACAGGCTGAAGAATAGAGCCAAAGAAATTTTACAAATACCAAGCAACATAAGCAAGAGCATTCACCGAGTAGAAAGAAGAAAGAAGGGGAGAAAAGGAACTAAAGAGAACATTGATCTGAGAGGTATTATGGACTAACAATACATCTGAAAATCTGCAAGTTAAATTTATATTATTGAGCAGATCATTTATTGTTTCAATTTAACCATTGATTTAGAAAATATCTTAACTGGGTGGGATTTAACCATCCTTAATGTATTGAGATACTCAAGAGTATCAAAAGTTTTTCTTGTTGATAGCATAGTGAATTCTAGGTCAAAAGATAAACTTTTAGTTTTGAATCCTCTAACAAGGTCGCACTTAACAGTGTGTTTGTAACCTTTAACAGGGTTGGCTCTTCACCAAGCTCACTTCAGAAGAGTATAAATTTTAAGTTACCAGTCCAAAGTGGTTTTTCCCTTAACATGGTTTCCACATTAAAAATCCGTGTCAAATGTGTATATGGTTCATTGCTTGGATTTTTTTCTTTACACATTACTAAAACAAGATTGGTCGGTAAACACTAAGTTTAATTACTGTTACTCGGTAAAGGCTAGAAAAAGATAAATGGTATATTCACTGAGCAGTATATATTTGTTTGAATTACATAAGGCATACATCTTGTAGGATTGAAAGATAACTGAAGGTATTATATTTGTGATATAAGTTTTGGTTAGAATTATTGGAATTATTTTTAAGGCCACTTTTTCACCCCCCCCTATTAGTTATTCTAATAATGGATTCTGACCACCTCTTTCAAGAACAAGTCTGCAATGTAATTGTCATCATATGTTGTCTTGCAAGGAATAAAGTGGTTCATCTTACTAAACCTGTCAACTAATACAAAGATGCTATCCAAACTAGTATTATTCCTTGGTAATCCCACAATGAAATCCATGCTAATGTATTCCCATGGCCTATTGGGAATGGGTAAGGGTTGACAAAGACCAGCATTAGAAGCAATCCCTTTTGCTTTTTGACAAATGATGTATTGTTCCACATACTTCTTAATATCTTTCTGCATCCTAGGCCAGTAGTAAAATCTTTGGACTAACTCAAGTGTCTTATTTAGACCAAAATGTCCACTAAGACTACCATTATGCTTCTCTTGAATAATATTTTCCCTTATGGACCCCTTGGGCACACAGAATTGACCACCTTTGAACAAAAGACCATTTTGTAAAGTATATTCTGCAAACTGACAATGGAAATGGTTATTGAATTCACTACATACCTTATATGTCTCAGTAAAATCTTCATCATCCTTATAGAGGTCTATGAAACTTTCCACTCCTATACTCTTCAATTGCACTTCTTGTATAGTGAGAAGCCTCATGCTCAAAACATCAGCCACCTTTTTCATTTCACCCTTCTTATGCTTGATAGAGAAGGTATATGCTTGTAATAACTCCACCCACTTAATATGCCTATTTCTTAGCCTATCTTTGATTGATAAAGCTTAAGGCTTGGTTATTAGTAAACACCACAAAATCTTTGGGTGGGAGATAATGTCTCCATTTCCTAAAGGCTTGGACTAATGCATAGATTTCTAGGTCATATGAGGAATACCTCTTCTTGGCCTCATTCAATTTTTCACTTTATAAAGCCACTAATCTACCCTCTTGATTCAAAACAACCCCCACTACTATACTACTTGCATCACACTCTATGGTGAATAGTCTCTCAAAACTAGTAAGAACAAGAATAGGTTGGGTGAATAATTTTTGTTTCAACACTTCAAAACCCTTATCTTCCTCCTTTGTCCACCTAAATTTAGTTTTCAACCCACCCTTAATAGTATCTAAGACTGGGGCACATATTGCACTAAAACCCCTAATAAATTTCTTATAGAATTGGGAAAGCCCATAAAAACTTCTTACCTTTGTACCAGATGTAGGATTAGTCCAGTTGAGTATAGCCTCCACTTTACTAGGATGCATCTTCAATGTCCCTTGTGAGACCACAAATCCAAAATAGACCAAATCTTTATTCAAGAATTCACATTTCTCCAAGTTGATAGCCAACTTCTCCTCATGCGATCTCCTCAACACAATCTCCAAGTGCTCAAGGTGTTCTACTTTGGATATGCTAAATATGAGTATATCATCAAGATAGACTACCAAAAACCTGCCTATGTAGTCCTTTAGCACTTCATTCATCAATATCATGAATGTGCTAGGGGCATTACTAAGCCCAAATGACATGAAAATCCATTCATATAGACCTTATGTAGTTTTGAAGGATATCTTCCATTCATCCCCCTCCTTAATACAGATTTGGTAGTAATCACTCTTGAGATCCAACTTGGTAAAATATTGAGCTCCTCCAAGACAGTCCATTAGATCCTCAATCCTTGGGATTGGGAACATATATCTAATTTTTATTCTATTGACTGCTCTAGAGTTAGTACATTGTCTCCACTTGACTCCTTTTTTGGATGCTAATACCACTGGAACTATATAAAGTCTTATGCTCTTCTTCACTAGACCTTGATCAAGTAACTCTTGTACTTGTCTTTCTATCTCCTTATTTTGTTCACGAGTCATTTTATAAGTAACTTTATTTGGATTTGATGACCAAGGAATAAATTCAACTTGGTGAATTACTATCCTCTATGATGGTAGGACTATAGGTGTTCCATCACTGACAATGTTTTTTAACTATTCCAAAAGTTTTTGTACTTCTTTGGGCAAAAGTGCTTGTTCAACTTTCTTCTCTTCTTTAGGCTTCATCATAACAGCTAAGCACTCTCCACCTTCCCCCTTAAGATCACTTAAGAATTATTTTCCACCAACTACCAACCTATTAGGACTTCTGGGTTTCATCTCTTCTTCCTCCACCAAAGACTGGATCTTCTAGGTTACTCCATCCTTCTGAAATGAATAGGATTTTTTCTCCCCATTGTGCATGGATTTCCAATCAAATTTTCATGGTCTTCCTAATAATAGATGGTAGGCATCCATAGGTAATACATCACATAGAATCCTATCAGCATATCCTCCAATTGCAAAATCAACCCATGTCTGTTCATTGACTAGGACATGTCCCTTATTCAACCATGTCACTCTATAAGGATGGTCATGAGATATTCTATTCAATCCCAATTTTTTACCTTCTTCTTTTGATATGATGTTGTCAATTGACCCTGAGTCTATTATCATTTTACACACCTTACCAAGAATCTTGCATTTCACCTTGAAGAGTGACCTCCTTTGTTTAGGCTCTTCTCTAACTAGTTCTTTGATTAGGACCCTTCTTATCATCAGGTTATCACCACTCTCTAAATCAAGATTGATCTTAGAAGACTTGACACTACTAGTGTCTTCTTATACATCGTTGACTCTTCTCTCTAATTAAGAATAATTTTCTTTGTTAGGGCACCTACATGCAAGATGAGAAAAATGATGACAATTGAAGCACTTCATATTTTCAAAAGAGGAACCTCTTCTAGAACCTCCAAATCTTCCTCTACCGCTACTGCTAGGACCCCTTCCTCTTTCATAATTACCTCTGCCACTAGATTCACTGCTCTGCTCTATCAGTCTTGTCTCCCCTTGTGGTCTAGATTCATTACCTATACCACCATAGTTTCCTCTATGGCCTCGTGCATCTCTACCTTTTCCTCTACCTCTACTAATGGATTCATGCTTCTTCTTTCTCTTTTCTTCTACCTTAAGAGCCAATTTAAAACATTTCTGAACTGTGGTAGGTGTCAACAAACTAATTTCATCTTGTATACTCCACCTTAACCCATTTAGATAGCATGAAACCTTAATACTCTCATCCTCTGTCACCTTGGATATTAAACACAGTTTGTAGAACTCCTTAGTGTAGGCACTCACCTCTAGTTCCCTTTGTCTTAGATTTTGTCTTTTCTTATGGATTTGTATCTCATAGTCATATGGGGTATAGGTGTCTCTAATATTAGCCACCATACCCTTCCAAGTAGAAATAGGATTCTTTTCCTCTTTTTGTCTCTCATCTTGCACAAACTTCCACTATGTTAGGGCATCTCCTCTCAATCTAGACTTATCCACCTTCACCTTTTGTGCTTCTGTCACATTCTCACATTTAAAATGGTTTTCCAACCCTTCTATCCACTCCATCACTAACTTTGGCTCTATTTTTCCACTAAATAGAGGTACACCCTCTAGGTACTTTCCACCCATAACTTTCAATGCTCTAAGTAATTTGTGTTCTTGCAAAATAGGATTAGGCTCTAGCACTTCACCTTCTACTACCACTAACTTCCCTTTACCTTTTGTTTCTTCAACCTTTTCACTCACTTCTTTTGTCTTGGATTCCACTACACCAAGCTTACTCTCCATCTCTACCAATATTTCCCTTAGGAGTCTATTCTCCTCTTCTTGGTCATCGACCTTCTTTTCCAACTCTATGTTGGCTACCATCCTTGACTCACCTACTGATTCAAGATCAAGCATACACTTGCTTAGCCCAAATCTTTTATGCTATGATATCAATCTAATAGGGAGACTCCTATCCTAGAGTTATCTTGACTCTTCTTAGGTCACTTCCTAGACTTTCAAGGGTTTACTTCTCAACCCCAACCTAGGAGAACACTCCTTGTTTTCTTCTCCCAATCCCTAGGGCCTCTCTACCGAAGTTAAATCAAACTCTTCCTTGAACCTACTAGGGTAAGCTCACACTAATCTACACTAAACACTTGTCATTCATATTACAAGATTGTATTGGCTCCAATTCATCCTAGTTTAATCCATCTTGAAGTTATTTTTCCATGGTTCAATCACTCTTTTCATCGAGTTCAAGAACCACTAGTTCTAAGTGCTATTAGCCCTATTAGCCCTATTTTGGTGGAAAAAAACCCTATAAATCCAAAAACTCACAAAACACCTCCCAAAATAATCATTGATCCTGATACCCTTTTGGAAAACCTACAATATTTTTAGGGTTTAGGGTCACCAAGGTATCTTTATAGTACCTTTTTCAAACTGGGTCAATCTCGACTAGGCTACATCAAATATGGAAACTACATTTTGACGATTCCAAGTGTAAACAAGGAGCTAGTGCGGGGATTGAACTAGTTAATCTAAGAGGTAATTATTTCTATGTTGCATATAGATTGTAATTTGTATGTACTAATAATGTCGTGGAATATGAAGCACGAGTTTGAGGTCTTCTTCTCGCTCGTGAAAAGGGGATAAAAGTTTTGGTAGTAAAAGGTGACTCGCGGTTGATCATCAAGAAGATCTGTAGCCAGTATTCTTGAAATGAAAAAAGGTTGATTGCTTATCAAAACCAGGCATGGGATTTGATCAAATACTTTGAAGCATTTGACATTAAGTCTATCCTAAGGAGAAATAATGTCATGGCTGACGCACTAATGGTGTCTTCCAGTTCACTACACCCTATGGAGAAGTCCAAACTAAAAAATTTCTCAGTTGAACTTATTATTGCCCTGGAAATCCTAGATAATATTACAAATTTCCAAGTCTTCCAAGATGATCAACACATCCTTGAATTTATCATGTGTGCGGGTGCGTTCAAAAAATAATTTATTGATGAAGAATCAGAAAAACTGAATGAGCCAACCAAACTAGAGAAGCCTGATGATCAAAGCGTCATAAACCTAAAAACTAATTCCATACCTAAGGGGATGGTGGTGTTGGAAAGGATTTTTGACAAAGATGAAACAACCATGAAAAGGAAACCAACACCAACACTTGGAGGTGATGTATGTGAGACATAAATCCTTAGAATGGAGGATGGCCAAGGGAAGTGCACATTGGGAAAGTTGGCATTGAGGATGAGAAGAAAATAATGGTCCATCTCCTCACCGAATACCAAGATGTCATATCTTTGAGCTATGAAGAACTGAACACTTATGACACCTTGGTCATAGTGTATAATATCCCATTAAGGTTGGATTATAAACCTTTCCAATAGAGGCAGAGACCAGTAAAGCCAATGATGGAGGCATTGATATAGGTGGAAGATCAAAAGTTATTGGATACAAACGTAATGTTTCCAATCTGACATTCCATGTGGGTTGCAAATTTGGTCCCAGTGAGGAAAAAGAGTGGGGAGATTAGGTTATGCATGGATTTATGGAACCTAAACAAAGCTTCCCAAAAGGACAACTACCCACTTCCCTCTTTAGATGAAGTACTACAGGTAGTAAATGGGTCCCAGATGATGTCTTTCTTAGACGGATATTTAGGCTATAATTAGGTGATGGTGTAGGAAGAACGCCGACTGAAGACAACATTTACCACCAAGTGAGGAAAATTTGTGTATAGCTAAATTTTGTTTGGCCTTATAAATTTTGGAGTGACCTTTGAATCGGTGATAGACACTACTTTCAAAATTTTAGTTGGGAAATGCATAATTATTTACATGGATGACCTCACAGTATTTTCTAAAGATCAGATGGATCATATAGATGAACTACATAGGGTAATTCAAAGGTTGAGGGGATACAGAATCTCCCTCAACCCAAAGAAATGTGTGTTCAGATTCACAGAAGGAAAATTGTTAGGACACATCATCACTGGGGTTGAGATAGTGATAGACCCCGAACGAATGCTGACCATTCTCAAATTGACCCCACAAAATAGCCAGAAGGAATTAAAATTCTTTATCGGGAAGATAAATTTTGTGAGGAAGTTTATCAGTGGCTTTGCAGAAATAATAAAACCATTAAATGAAATGTTAAAGAAAGATTCCAAGATTGAGTGGACTGCCCTGGTAAAGAAATCATTTGAAGAAATAAAAACTACCATCGCCACGATGCCCATCTTAGCCAACCTGAACTACACTATACCCTTTAAGGTGTACTCGTTTGCTTCCAAATAGTCATGCATAGGAATACTCACACAAAAGAAAGATGGTGAAAATGAAATTCCAATCACATTCACGATTTTCCCTCTCAAGAATACTAAGATAAGATACCCAAATCTAGATAAGCAGTCTTTTTCCCTGGTCAAAGCGGTGAAGAATTTTCAACATTACATTCTGAGGAGCAAAGTGTTTGGAATAGTTCTGGATGCAGCAGATAAATGCTTATTATTGTAGAATGAATTAAGTGAATGAAGAGGAAAATGAATGGCCATTATAAAAGAGTTTGACCTCAAGATTTGGCCTATGAAAATAGTGAGAGGCCAAGTCCTAACAAATCTGATAGCAAAGGTGGAAGAAAGTTTGATATGTCAAAATTACATAGATCAAGGGATGATCTCGGACATATGGTATCAAGACGTAGTTCATTACCTCCTCTTGAATCACTTACCAGAAGGATTGAATGACTCACAAAGAAGAGCCTTGAAGATTAAGAACAAATATTATATGCTAAAAAATGGGCAATTATGAAAATAAAACTATGATGGTTTGTATCTAAGGTGCTTAGATAGAGAGGAAACAAAGCAAGTTCTGGCTGATTTTCATGACAAATATGGCACATACCATGGATCCATTGTAGCTACTTCTCACTAGATCTAGAGGGTAGGATACTATTGCCTAGTTCTATTCAAGGATACAAATGAACATGTGAAATATTGCCATACTTGTCAGACTAGCACCACCCACAAAAGAAACCTTGCAATGCCTTTACAACCGATATATGAGGTAGGTCTGTTCACCTAATGGGGATTGGATTTTTTTGGTACCATTAACCCACCATCCTCTCTAGGTCATAGGTATATTCTAGCGGCCATAGACTATTGTACACACTAGACAGAGGACCAAGCATTAAAAAATTGCACTACTAAGGTGGTAACTAAATTTTTGGAGGAATGCATCATAACTAGGTTTTGAATTCCTTTCTATTTGGTATGTGATAATGCACCCTCATTCTCCTCTACTGAAGTTACACAATGGGCTTTCAAAAAACAAGTAATTCTCAAATTCTTTTCCAATTATTACCCAAGGGGAAATGGTGTGGCAGATTCCACAAATAAAAATTTGACAATTGTAATCAAGCGCCTCCTAGATGAAAATCCTAGGAATTGGCATACATAGTTAAAATACACTCTATGGACCAACTGAGTCAAGATAAAAAAATGCCTTGGGGACATCCCCCTACCAACTAGTCTACAGTCTCCAACCTATCTTTCCTATGAACCTAAAAGTACCAATTTTAAAATTCATGGATCGGTACGTTGAAGGTGAAGATAGAGTGCAGATATGACTAATGAAACTCCTCAATTTGGAAGAAAAAAGAGCTATGTCCCTAGAATATGTGTAAAAAAATCTAGCTATTGTTAAGTATTGGTTTGAAAAAGAGCCACTATAAAAGCTTTCATGATTTCCAACCTTGTCCTTAAGTGGGGTAAGATAAAAAAAATGGGCAACCACACAAAGTTTGAAAGATTTTACACTGGTCCCTATCAGATAGCAAAAAGCTTGAGAGAAAGTACTTTCCAAAACAGTACTCTGGATGGGGAGCTGGCTCCATTTCCAGTCAATGGCCAGTTTCTCAAATATTATTTTGGCTCCTAAGAGAGGGTATCCCTTTTTTCCCCATGTATCATAGTATTTTAGTTTTTTCCTTGTTGATATTTTCTTTTGCGTCTTTTCCTCTTTTGGGTCTTCGTCTTGTTTTGGGGGAGGTCAATGTGTTTGTCGGGGTTGTCCCCGATAAGTGGTTCACCCAAAATAGTCCTTGGTGAGAGGCAAAGGTAATTATTAGTCTAAATTTCCAAAGAAATATATCCTTAAAAAAAATTGTACTTAGGGATCGGGAATGGTGATACCTTTTATAGACAATCAAAATTATTCTCTAACATTGATCACCTTAAACCACATGATGTATATTAAAACATGATACTTGAAACATTGATTTCTTTGGTGGTTGTTAGTTAGAGATAAAACCAACAAGTTGAATCCAGTACCTACCAGTCCTAGAACCCTTCTCCATCTGCAACCTGACTAAAAAGAAGAGATAAGAAGGAAGCAAAAGGGAAGAAATGAGAAGCAAAATTGATCAGTCAAAGCAGTGTTCACCACGGTGATCAAAATATTATATTGAGATAGCACAGTATAAGCACTGCCTGAGTTTTAAAAAATGGAAGAAGACACTCAATTAATGACATAATCAAAGTAGGTGGCTCAAGCCAATCACCAATGAAGAAAGGAGACATAATTCCAAAAGAAAATTCCCTAAATGCTCTTGCTTCAAAACATTGTCAAGAGACAGAGAAGGGTGACTCTAGAAATCTCTACCATGGATATAGATGTATGGACGACAATAAAGAAAGGTTATATTGGAAGTCAATGGAAATTTTTTTGGGGCTATGGATGCCTACCTAGCAATAGAGCTCTTGTTGGGAAGCCCTTGTCAACATTACGAAGGTTGGTTGTTAACTGACAGTCATTTAAGTTATCCTCATCAAACTATCAAAGGAATGAACACAAAAGTGCACACACTGGAAGAGAAAAAAAAGAACTTAGTTTTGAGGGTTGGTGAAAGAATATTTCCATGAATGATACTTATTTTTAGTTTATTATAGGGAAATTTTTAGAATTTGTTTGCTGATAAAGAAATGTCTCAATCATTTCTCCTTTTTGTCGGGGCTATTTGTTTTGGTTCCACAACACACACACCCTATTTTGGCCACTTAGCCATGGGGACCCCCTTCTTTTCCCCTTGTTTTATTCATTTTAGTTTTTGGTTCCTTGGTGTTGTCTCTGGGTTGAATTTTTTGGAGTAAGCCTCTCTCTAAGTTTTATTTTTTGGACTTTCGGCCTTTTGGTGTTCATTGGAGGTCTAAAGGTCCAAAACCCTGATATCCTGAAATCCTCGTGCTTTCAAGATAAATTCATGTCATAATTTTGGCCCCCGAAAGTCTGACATCGCATGACTCATGGGTCTTGCACTTTCGATGTCCAAATTTGCAAAACCAAATTTTGACATCATGCAATCTGGGGTTTATAAAAGTGAGAGAGGGTTTCCTTTTACTTCATTCTGCATTTTTGTCTTTCGAGCTCTGAGTTTTCCTTTCTACCCTCGGTGATCATTGTCTTCTGATTTATCAGCTAGTGATTGCTCATGTATTTTGTGTCCATCTCTTGGAGCTCATCGTAGGACTATCTTCCCTCCCTTATGGTTCAGAGGTAGGGATTCAATTTTTCTATTCTCCCTTTGGGTGTTGTGGTTTTTACTGTCTTCTTTCCTTGTTTTTGTAGTCTAGGTTTAGTTGAGGTTTTGTAGTCACATTTTTGTTTAGGTTTTTCATTGGTTGTCTCACTCCATTTGGAGTGACTTATCTTTGTTTTTTAGGGTTCCTCTCGAGTCTCAGTCATGGCGCAGTGTTTGGCCCCCAGAAGGCCGAAAATATTGAGTTGCTTCAAACTCAGCACGATCACAGAAACTGACTAAGGGTTGTTGGTTGATTAGAATTTCAGTCTCCAAAACTCTTAGGTAACATCGAAATGCTGCAAATCCAAAGATAGACATGCCATCACTCATTTTTATTTTTTGGCCTTTCGGTCTTCGATACCACCCTTATCTCTGAAGTGTCAAAATTTCCCCTTGTTCACTTCTCAAATAATTTCATCCTTTCGCACATTCGCTCACCAACATATCTATCAGTTTTTCACAGTTTGAAAAGCTGAAACCCCACATTTCCTTTCGAACTTTCATCTTTCACCCTTTCAGCCTTGTGGAGGTCGATCCTATCTTTGGTGTCCAAAGCTAAAAATCTGAAAAGCATACTTGTACTTTATTTTGTTGGTTTAAGGCTTCTAGGTTTGATTCTTCGGGTTCACTAAGACTTGTTTGTTAGTTTCTAGCAGTTTTAAGTAAATGTTGGCTAATAGTTGCATGTTTTATTGTAGAATGCTAGAAAAGATAGCTAGATCGCCAATGAACTACCTATTCAAAGGGTATCATGTTCCTCCCAGGGTTGGGAATCTCCACATTGAGGTCACAGACATTAATATAGGGATTGTAAACTGGAAATATTTTCTCACCAGGTGTGCCAATCCTAATGGAAGGTCAACTAACTGAACTTCCCTTGTGCTCTCAAGCCTAGTTAACATTGCATCACATCTAGTGTCCATCCTATCTTCAAACCTAATCATGAACCTCGCACAACACTATGTTCCTTATGAGAGGGTAGTAAAGAATAAAATAGGGGACATTGTTCTTGACATTAGGCTAGACAACATTGAATATGTCTTCCACTTTCCAAATGGGGTTGACAAACTTTATTCCTTTTCTATCAACAAGGCTTTGGAGTGGTTAAGAAATAAAAATCAGATCACTTATGAAATTGTGAATAACAAGTACTTGATGCAACCTCTCCCCAAGAATAAATTGGAGAGAATAGACATGAGAAGGGTATATTTGAAGGATGGTATGCAAGCCATAGTCACCATGCTGAGAAGGTTATATGGGCTTCCCCAATTAATCCAAATTGAGCACTGGATGATTCTACTTATTGAAAGGATTAAGGAAAGAAGAGATAGATTTGATTGGGCTACCATCCTAAGTGATAACTTAGACGAATAATTGGTAGTAGTAAAGAATAATCCTCACTTCTACATGACTTCTTATGTGGTTTACCTACTGGCTACCAGGGCAGAATGCCCAGGGTTAGTAAAATGAGGAGCATTTGGTCAACCCACTGCATGGCCATTCACTGTATATCCATATCTAGTTAAAAAGATAGTTTGAATGAAGATAGCTCAGAGTATAGAATTTTCAATGACACCTTTGTCTTTTCAATCATCCATTTAATTGAAGGTGATTATGCAAAAAGACTCTCAAAAGAAGTTGTTGCTAAGGTTTGGGAAATAGGTGCCTATTATATTCAGTTTAAGACTTTGACATACATTAGAGTGGAAAGATTAATTCTTACACCAAAGAATCTTCCCTGATATCCTTTTGATATAATCATTCTTTTGGAGATGCCTACGCGCACATCAATCATAAGAAGAAACATTGTTGGGACTTCCCCATTTCAATTGGCCCCCATTATTTATAGGATATGAAAGTGTGCAAGTCTCTGGCTTTTGAGTGGGATGAATGTCCATTACAACCTTTCTATTTGATCAAAACTAGGTTTGACCCCATCGGCACCTACAATCATATTATGGGTAGGCATTATATTTATGAGCCTCACATTGAGGACCACTAGATAAATTGTATAGATGATCATGAGGTTAGAATCAAGGAATACTATAGAGTGTCTCTTGAGTTTTCACAAGCTACCTTAGAGCTCTGAATTTTACCCAAGGTGTGGATATGGAGATAGAAGATGTATTGTATCCCCTATATAATGAAGACAAAGTATATGCAAGGGCCATTTTGAATACAGAGGTAGATAAGGAAGAAAGTGAAAATATTGAATTCAAGGCAAGGTATGTGATAAAGACCACCCAAGATTGGATTAAAAGGCCATTAAAAATGAACCTCATACTAATGAAGCCTTAACTAGATCCCCTATCCAAAGGAGACAAGAGAAAAGGAGAGAAAGCAGTAATGCCCAGGTATAAAGAAGCAAATCAGCAAAATCGGAAATAGTTTACAGACATGATCGACCAGTGGTGTAAGTCTCAAATCCCATGGCTAAACTAGAAAGAAAAAGAATGACTTTCAACATCTCTCCACCTCCTGATCATCCACCAATCACACAAGGAAAAGCCCCTATTTCAAGACACTCTCCAACTATAAAATCATAGGACCTAGAATCATCCAAGAAGTAAAGAGGAAGGTATACAAAAAGAAGAGATGTTTTGTATCCCCATAGTTGGAAACCTTGCAAGAAGAAGAAGAAGTACCCTTGGAAAGAAGAATATGATTGGGAACAAAAACCACCAAAAGAAAATATCAAGAAGAGAATGTCCTGAATGATGTAGATAAAGGTGCATGAGAAGGGCAAGTGGATCCCCAGGCTTCCCTTGGTCCCAATGAGTTTTATATTTTTGATTTTTAGAATCTCACATGGTTCAAGGATCAAATGGAAAACCATCCTGATCAAACTTCATAGGTAAATGTGGGAGGATAGGTACCATTAGTCTCAAAGGTCACTCTCCGTCCTCCTCTATCCTAATTCACTACTCCTATGGTTTAAAAACCATTGGTGGAGCCAAATTCAAAGAAATAAATGGATACACATATGCCTTCATCCACCACAGAGCCTACAGAAGTGGAAAAGGAGGTGGAGGTGCAAACTGCTCCAATTCTCCCTAATGTCTAGTTATCACAATCAGAACAGGGAGTTGCTGCAAGACACACCAATGGATAAAGAGATTGGAGGTGATGAAAATGTAGAAAAAAGTTCATCCACTCCACCTCCTATTCACACAACTCCTTATCTTATCATTCCTACTCATGCATCCATGTCTTTATCTTCCGTTCATTTTCCCACTCCTCTACCTTCCACTCAAATCCTTTCTCCTCCACCTTCTTCTCCCATTTATTTTTAAATACCAATCACCCAAGCCCCTTCATCAACAAGGTCAACTCAGTTTTCACAAGAAAGGATGAGACAAGTAATAGGTCTCTAGGAAGAGATATTAACAAGTTCATCTGAAGATGTCAAAGAGTCACACATTGAGAATGAGCCTACAAGGGAAGAGAGTATTCCTCCATGTGAGGATGTGATAGGGAATATTAATGTCATATTTTAGATGCCCTAGGATAGCTTCTTCTATGACCTTTTTCCATGTTTTATCATACTTTATCAAAAACTTTATGCTCAGATTTACTATTATGCGGCATGCTGCCACTAGACCTATGATATGGTTAAAACACACTTAATATGCTATGCTTGGATGAATATAATATGTTACTTACTTTGGAATTATGATTATGTCTTTATGAATGAATTATTTGTTTGAACATAAATTATGCATGTGTATTTTGGTGTTGATTACCATAAATGTCTCTATCCTCACATCTGAAGTGCAGCGCATCAATATAGAAACTATCATCTTGACCAGGTAAAACATGCCCATCTGTTGGATGCCCAACCCAGTCTTGCAGCAGGTTCACACAGAGAAACATTAAGCACAACACTAGCAAGTGGATCCTGGGTGATCAAGATGGCAGCAGTTGAGTAAAGACCGAAGCAACGTAATGAATTCTTTGAAGATATCTAGGAGAGAGTGGCAAGTTACATTTGTTGTCAAAAGAAGCTCTTTCCTCTTTCCTGGACCTATTATAATTCCAGCTTTATAATTTCCCTTTGTGTTGGTAGTATTGTAATAAAATCTCTATCTATTTCTATGGTGTGATCAATTAGCAGTTAGATGTTTTTCTTCTTTAAATAAAGCCCCGCTCCTATGTGAGAAGGAGGGTGTTATCAGTTATAGTTTCTATTTTTTTGTTTTGCAGTTGTTGTGAATCTTGTAATTCACTTTTTCAATCAATAGAAAATGAAGTTGATCTTTAGTTCAGTGTAGTTGAGTTTGGATACTCACTCAAGGGGGGCCACTTGGTGAGGAATCCATGTTAGTTAGTTAGAATCATTTGCATATAGTTTTAGTTTCCTGCATCTTGGTATCGTAATTCTGGTGACATAGTTCCTGTAACCAAATTTGCAGGATAGTCTAGTACTTCCTGCAGCTAAAGTGGCAGAACTTGTTAGTAATAACTGAGAGGGGAGGTGAATCAGTGGCCTCAAACATTAATCCTTAAATCAACCCTTTAAAACTTATTACCATTTTTGATCCTCTAGTTATATTTATTCCTACAAGATGAATGCCTTGAAATAATTTTAACAAATTACTACTTGTCGGATTGCTTTGTAAATCCTTCTTCTGTATGTTTACCGATAAGTAGTCTTTCTATTTACCGAAACATAGTAAATAACTAGTGTATACCGACCAATCCAGAATAGCTTTATGTGAAATCCAAAACAATAAAGTAATAAAACATCAACACATAACACATGGATTTTTAACGTGGAAACACTATTAAGGGAAAAACCACTGGGACCGGTACCCCAAATTTTCACTCTTCTGAAGTGAGCTCGGTTAAGATCCAACCTTGTTAAAGGTTAAAAACACACTTTTAGGTGTGACCTTGTTAGAGGATTTAAAAGATAGTTTGTCACTTAGTATCTGGCATCTAATGCTACCATCCTTGATCAAACACTCAGTTGGCCTGTCAATAGGTGTCGGGCATATCCAATGCTACTTTGTATGATCAAACTTTTTGATACTCCTTGGGATGTATCTCAATTGTAAAAGACTTTTAAGTCCTACTCGGTTAAGAGACTTGATACTTCAATGGTTAAACTGAAACACTAAAGTGATATGTTCACACATACAACTTGACTTGTAGATTTTTAGATCTATTGTAAGTGAAGTACCTCTCTGATCATTATAATCAATTCAATACCTTTTCTCCACATTTTTCTTCTCTATGATGTTGTTTCACTATTTGTCGGTGTCTACAGAATCTAGCTCTTTCCTCAACTTGTTGATCAGGTCTGAATGAAGACTTTCTTCTCCTTCAGAATCTCTTCAGCATCTATTTTCTCTTCTCTTCACCCCACTATTCATAATGAATTGGGTTGTCTCTTTATAGACATGATTCACCGTTTCTCGGCTTTCTTGATTCTTGACGTGATCCACAATTCTCGCCAATTAGATTTAAAGAAAAACTCCAATTTTATCTCGTAGATATCTTCTTTCCAACTGGACAAAGAAGCTTTAAATCCTTTACTTATCTCTAGCTTTATCTTGTCGATTAAAACTATGACAACTATCAGTTAAGTCTATTTTTAGCTCTTGACAGCTAAGCATTTTGTCATTTCTAAACTCTCTGTTCTATCGGTCAATACTTCAATTAGTCATCAGCGATAACTGACTGTTCTGTTAGTGTGACTTTAGTTTCTTTGGGATCTCCATCCATTAGGCAACACTGTAATTTTGTCTGTCAGGTTACTCTATGCTTTTCTCATCGGGTGACACTGTGACTTTTCTCATCAGTAATGCTGTGCATTTTCTCGTAGGGTAACACTATGACTTTTCTCCTTTACTCTAACCATCGGTGTGCACTCCGTTGGTGTATACAGTCACTTTGTGAATACTTGATTTATATGCATTACTGATAGCATAGCCTTTGATTCATTGGTTCTTTGAAGTCTTTGGCAGTATGTCCATGACCATAAACATTATATCAAGTTGACATCAATGACAATACAATAGATTAACTGATGTAATGCCTTGCATGATCATCAACTTAATATCTTCAAACATTCAATCAGTTATAGTTCATCAATCTCTCCCTTTGGCATTGATGGCAACACACTACATTATCACACTATATTATTAGTAATACAATATGAAATATAACATTTGAAGTTCATCAAACTACTAATCTTATGTACTATAACCGATACAAATATATGGTCCTCGGTAAGTTCATATAACTTAGATTTGATTCTTGCATCTTTCTCTCTATCTTCAATCCCTTTACTGGATAGATGTAGAATCTTTCTTTCTCTGATGTGATGTGTTCTTCTCCTATGTCAAACTCTCTCCCTTTCATTGTTCTCTTTTCTTTTTATGTCTCTTGTCAGCACTTGTCTTCCTTGTATGTACTCTCCCTTTCTGGTTACATCTCTCCCTCTAGATAATGTGATGGATATAATCTCTCCCTAAAGTGATAATGGATATAATCTCTCCCTTTGATAGCAATGCCAAACAAATATTTTTGACAATAATGCTAAACAAATCCTTTCTATCCATAATATACTCCTTGAATTTCCCAATCTATTGGTAATACAATAACTCTGGTACTCAGAGTAGATAAATACCTTGTTGTGTATAGGTTTATCTTTGAATTTCATCTCTCTGCTTGCATCAACATGAATGATATTCTGATAATATGTAGGCTGATGCATCCTTCTAGTCATTTTACTAACTAATAGACAAGGGTCTGACCCCTAGTCTCTTTCTCAAGTATTCAAATGCATCCTTGGGCAGTGGCTTGGTGAATATATCGGCCAACTGTTCTTTTGATTGCACATACTCAAGTATCACCTCCTTTGCCTAAACTTGTTCTCTCAAATAATGATACTTGATGGCAATATGCTTTGTTTTAGAATGCATGACTGGATTATTGGAAATTTTTATTGCACTTGTATTATCACAATAGATAATTACTGGTTCAAGAATTTTCATATGCATACCTTCCAGCAACTGTTTGATCCATGCAATATTTGAGCAGTTTGCAGAAGCAACAACATACTCTGCTTCTATAGTAGACTAAGAGATGTATCCTTGCTTCTTACTGATCCATGTGACAAGCCTGTCACCCATAAAGAATGCTCCTCCAATTGTGCTCATTCGGTCATCAATATTTCCAGCCCAATCAACGTCGGTAAATACCTTAAGTTCAAATTTTCCTTCTCTTCTATACCATAAGCCATATTCCTCGATATTCTTCAGATATCTTAGGATTCTTTTCATAGCAGTCATATGTGATTTCCCTGGGATTAGCAAAAATCTTGCAACTATTCCTACTGCATGTGTAATATCTAATCTAGTATGTACAACATACATGAGTTTTCCAATCATTGATCTGTACAAAGTATGATTTACCTCTAATGACTTGTCTTCCTTTTTCAGCTTACATCTAGTTGCCATCAGTGTTCCAACTGGTTTGGAATCTTCCATCTTGAATATTTTCAGCACTTCCTTGATGTATTTGGATTGTGTAATGAAAATACCTTCATCTTGTTGCATGATCTGTAAACCAAGAAAGAACTTGATCTCTCCAAACATAGACATCTCAAACTCTTTGCTCATTTCATTTGCAAATTATTTACATAGCATATCATTGCCTCCAAATATGATGTCATCAACAACTATCTCAGCAATCAAAATGTTAGCATCATTATCTTCCTTTAAATAAAGATTACTGTTTTCACTAGTCCTTACAAATCCAATACTTATAAGATAGGAATGAAGTCTTTCATACCAGGCTTGGGGTACTTGTTTCAATCTATACAGGCTTTGTGTAGTCTACATACCATGTTCATCATGTCTGTATCAACAAACCCTTCTGGTTGCTCAATGTATACCTCTTCTTCAAGTATTCCATTTAGGAATGCAGACTTGACATCCATTTGATATACCTTGAATCCTTTACATGTAGCATAAGAAAGCAATATTCTTACTCCTTCTAGCCTAGAAACAGATGCAAAGGTATCTCCATAATCAATCCCTTCTTCTTGTGCATGTCCATTGCATACTAGTCTTGCTTTATTTATGGTGACTTCTCCATTCTCATTTAGTTTATTCCTGAATATCCATTTTGTACCGATGGCATTCTTGTCATCTGGTCTCAGTAAAAGTGTCCATTGTTAGAATAAATTTAGAATAACTGAGAGGGGAGGGGTAAATCAATTATCCTCAGGTCTAGATGTATCAAATAAAAACTTTCTATATTTCAAATCTACTCGGCAGCAGTAGCATAAGTCAACAACTTTAAGCATGCAGATTACTGTCAATTGAAATTAGCTTGTAGAAATATAACAGTAAAAAAAACCATAAGCATTCACACAATTTTACACAAGTATTTAATGTGGAAACCCAATATGGGGAAAACCACCAATAACATGCTACCAAGTTTTCACTCTTTTGAAGTGAGCTCTGTGAGGAGCCAAACCTGTTAAAGGTTACAATAACACACTGCTAGGTGTGACCTGGTTAAAGGATTTAATCACCCTGTCAGGAGTGGCCTTCTTAGAGGACTTAGAACATTCCACCTGAATGTCACCTTGTTAGAGGATTTATACAAATGACTGTT
>MU226766.1:335744-345878 GCA_018584345.1 Thuja plicata
ATAACAAACTAGAATAATTTAGTGATTTCATTATTCTAAGTTTTCAAGGGTAATCCCGCCTGAGTTTGTGGAGCTCAAAGTGTAGGAGGTTTCAAAACCTTGTTTCTGTTGTTCTACTCTATGCTTGATCAATGTCAGGGATAAATAGAGTGAACCCTCTGAGGAATATTTTCATGTCAGCAAGAAAAGGAAACAACAGAACCGTTAAGCCGCGAGTTTCAAACCAGATGAATTGATTGCAGAGTGTGTGGCCACTTTAGTAAAATTCAATGTGAGAGGTTGATTTTATTGAAGCATATAATTCATTTCTTGAGTTCAAAGCTACCATAACCATCGAAGTGATTGAAGCGAAACTCAAAGTTGCAGCAATCTCACACTCTGTGTAACAAATTGCAGAACGGGTAAGTCTTCTGTTGAAACATTAAGATTCATGCTTGCAGTAGGGTTTAAAATCTTGAAAGATAAATAGAGTATTGATACAATTTGATACTGTTACTATAAGAATCCCTAAGTCCCTAAAATGGCCCCTAGGATTGAGTTCACTGGTAATGTAGATTACAAAGATAGAAATGTGCAGGATGATCTTATACAACAGTTGAATGGATCTACCAATGATTTTACCCAATTCAAAAGAGTGGTTCCTGTAAATCCTCATTTTAGAGTCGGGGAAGGTTTATATGACATGGAAAGATGGGCCAGGGATGCCAAGGTTAGCACAAGTGGTCTTAGTCTGTTCAAAATTGCTTTCGGCCAAAGAAATGCTCCTACCCCATACTGTAATATATGGGATCTGGATGTAGGAAAATTAATAGTTCTTGGAGTATTCATGGACACAGATTTGTTAATTACAATAGCCAAAGCCTATGATAAGGTGTCCAGGGTTCTAAGAGATACAAATGGAAACATACTACTGAATGTCACAGCTGATGAGATCATAAAAGTCTTCAAGTTGAGTGATCTTTCTGTTCAGATGGATGACATTGATTTTGAATACTTCAAAGAGGTGTACAAGAATCAAAAGGAATACTTCAGAAATGAGTCCTTAAAAGGGTATTTCAATAATATAGGGGGTTTAATTGTAGTAGGCCCTAACACACCAGAGCCCTTAAAAATATATTATTTTAATGGAAAGGCTAGAGGGATGTATAGTGCCCTGTGTCATGTTCTGGGAGAAGATGAGGAGACAACAATGCCTATTCATTTTATGCTTATGATGGTTCAAATTTTGCATCCGCATTATCTGTTATTTTTTACTATGCTAATTACTTTACTGACTTGATGCATCAAGGTTTGGTGGGCATAAAGGATTCTAAGATAGTCAAGCCAATGGGATGGTATTCTATGATGATGCACATGATCTTATTTAATAATGCTGACTATTTTGAAGAAGAAATGGATCTTAACAAATTTCAGGATGATGAAGATTTTCCAATTCAGTTGTGTAGTACTGACTTGTCTTGGGACAAGAAAGAGGCCAGTTTTATTAATTTTGATAGATGTTTTGCCTCTAGGATCATAACATTATTATGTATAGATAACCCTAGGATTCACACAGATGTGTTGAGACTTTTCAGAACAATGGAGTATGCTAAAGAGTTGCAGATTGTTCACAATTGGGGTGACTTCATTCTTTATCGTGTCTCAATAGTTATTAGGGTTTATGGTTTCAGAGGAACTCCAAATATCCTCCCTTACAGAGTACCACTCAAGATTGGCCTGGTAGAAATTCTTAGACAACTGGGTAGATTGCAAGAGGAAGCTTTGACTGGAAAGATGAAAGGTACTATATTCCCTACCCTCACAAAAGTTTGCCATTTCATCATTACCAAAGGGGGATGGACCCAATTTGAAAAATAATTGGAGCCATATCAGTTAGAAACATCAATGGTAACATGTGTAGACAATGTGGGATTCATCATTGATATGTTCAGGAAAAGAACTAAATGTTTGGCTCTAGATCATCAATTTAATTTCCTGAAGATATAATTAGAAATGAATTTGATTTGATGGAACAAGAGATCAAGAAAGAAAAATGGTTAGCATATAAGAAATATCTAGATTTTATCTACCATTTTGACAAAACATATGATCCCTTGAAAGTATTTATGCCCTGGGAAAAGAAGGTGGAATACCTGATGAGCATGTTTGAAGATATTATGCAAGCCTTGGACCAGAAGAAGAAGAAAGTAATGGAAACAGAGCCAGAAAAGGCCAAGTCTATTCTAAGCAGAGCTTCATAGGGAATGTTTATTCCACCAGGGAAATATGTGGTCTACCAGCGAAGAGGATATAGGACAATCCTTCCTAGAGTTGAAAAGACTTCTGATCAAAAGGGGAAAAGGCCAATAGACACCAGTGCCCAAACATTGTCATCTCCAAAAAGGAAAAGGGTGGAAGGAAAAGAACAATAACAAGGTGACATTTATTCCCCTTCTCAATCTCCCCTACACATGGATGATCAGATCATTGCTGAGAAATTAGTGAAAATGGGGAATATAGAGCATATATTTGTTACATACCAAGAACTGCAAGAAGGAGTGTCAGGGGCACCCAAACAAGTTGCAATGGATCTAACAGTATCTAAATTTGCTGGAAAGGAGTTGGACCCTATCACTAAATAGGCTAGTGATGAATTCTTATCTGTTGACAAATTTGTTGAAGCCAGGGCCTTTATCCAATTTCTTTGGAGAACTCATATTAATGAATTCAAAGAGAAATGTCAAAAGCTACAAGATGACCAACCTGATAGGGATAGAGATGACAATGAAAAGGAAGTAAAATAGGAGATAATGGCTAAGTTTGATAAAATCACTCCTGAAGAAGGCAGAGAATTAGTGAAGAAAGGAGTTCTTATCTTGCCTCAATGGGACCTTGTTGATGCTATTGTCGTTGATGATGTAAGGAAAGAGACCAAACCAGTGCACACTAGTGGAACATCTACTGGTGTCAAATTTAGAGAAGACCATGCAGCACTTGTAATCTGGTCTTTAAAGAAGAAAGACAATAAGAAAATTGGTAAGGATGACCATGTTGAACACTCAGGCAATTTTTTAGTAAAGAGAGTTGCAGGTACCTCAAGGGTAGAAGCAGCTAGAATTACTCTGGAGTCAGCCAAGTTTGGTATGAAAGTAGCTGAGAAATAGGAAGAATAAATCAGAAGCCTGAGGGAAACCTATGAAATAGTCATGAAAGCATACAATGAGGAAAAGATAAATTCCATTGAAAAGGACAAGAAAATTTCTATCCTAGAGGGAAAACATGTATCTCAATATTCTCCTCAAAGGATGTTGACTAGGATCCACATCATCCTGGTACATCTAGCCAAATTATAACTTTCCCTCCTTCCCCTATGTCATCAAGTCTAGTTACCCAGGCTGATTTGGAATTGGAAAAAGAAAAACTAATTGCTGAAAGGACCAGATTGGAAGAATCAAGGAAGAAATGTCTTGAAGAGTCCTCAGAATTTAAAGAAGTAGAGGCATGGGTAAATAAATGGTACTCTAATAAAATACATTCCACCCTCATGCAGTGTACTAAAGAAATAAGTCTTGCTACTCTTTATTTACTAGGAAAAGGGGTTATTAGCATAATAAATGATGCAAACAAGTATCAATGGGGCTTGATCATGGATAGATGGAAAGGAAAGAAGGCTGATTTGAAATTATTCTATTCCATATCCAAGGAAGAAAACAATGTTGATATTGTTTTAACCAGTACTTACAAATGCCTAAAATTAATGTTGGACATGGACATCAAGAGAAGCATCATCATCAGAAAGATAGAAGCTTTGAGGAAAGAATATTCAAAGGATAGATATGAGATATTTTCTAACCTTTTCAAGAAGAGTGGTGACATAAAGAGTGAAGCATTATGGCTAAGACAAATGAATGAGGTTTTGACCACTAGGACCAATATTATTGTTACTTTGGAAAGCACACTTTTGTTTGTCCAAACTGTGGAAATGATTAGCAAAGCCCGCGCATTTTTTGAATTCTGGAAAGCGGAGATTGAGAAGGAAAGTGCTAGTTGGGATGAAATTAATAGAAACTAAGATGAAGTCATTGGTTTTGATTGGCCAAGTGATGAGGTGTATGCCTCCTGGAAGGACAAGTATAATATAGTTGATCAAGGAGAAGGTGGCAGTGTGTGAAAGACAACAAGTGGTAGTATTCCTGATTGGTGAATGATACAGACAAAAGTAAAGATCATACATCAACAAGAACAAAGACAACAGATTCTAGGTGGCTTCTTGTGAACAACTTTGAAGTAGTTACAAGCACCCAAGCGGTCAGAAGACAAAATATGTTGAATATTTATTGTAACAAAGTGGTTATCACTTCATTTGTTATTTTTTCTTTTTGTTGAGTCATTTGTTTTGTCCTTATTCCAAGTGATCTGTAGCTTGTTGCAATCCTATTCTATAAAAGGATTCCCAAGATCATTGGAAAGGGCTGGAAAAATTGGATTGTAAGCAATTTTGCAAAGTTTCAGTCAAAGGGGGAAATATAGTATAGTCTGTACTAGATAACTGTAAAAATCATAAACAAAAGCTGAGAGATCTTTTCAAGTTTATTGATGAGGTTATCTCTTAGTACTTTTTGTAAGTTGGAATATGATTCTCTAAATTTAATACAAAGATCTAGATTCTAATCTCTCCTGTGTTATGTGTCTTGTGAGTTATGAATTTTTTTATTATTAGCATAGACTTTCTCTATGTTTATGTACTTATTTGAGATTTCTAATCTAGGATCAGATTAAATTAGGCTCTGATTAATGCATAGATTCATTTGACATATGCTAGGATTTTATTGGTAGTAGGGATTTGGGATAATTGTGTTATGGCCTAGAATCTTTGATGAATATTGATTTCAGTATATTGCATCTAAGTCAGAGTGTAGTCTAATGGATAAAGCACTGATCTAAAGTTGATAGGTTCTATACTATTGCTTATCTAGTTGCATATTGGATGTATTCTCCTATAAACAAACATTTAAATCCATTAATTCTATATTTGTGCAAGTTTGTTGTGAATTCCTATCTCATGCTCCATTTCATGGTTGATGTTCAGTGGGTAATTAACCAATTATCTAGTATCTCATGATTATGTTGAGTTATTGTGAGATTACTGCTTGATAATACCATATAGAAATATCATAAGGTATTATAGGGTATCCCTCCCTTGGTATAGCAGAACCTAAAGAGTAGAAGTATTGTAAGAGTGCTTGTTAGTTGGTCCTTTTCTTGCATGAACTAATATTTGGAGGAGGCTTCTCTATAAAATAGTCATAAGAAGAAGAGGTTGTTGTTGTTTTTGTTGTAACATAAAAATAACCAACAAAATCATGACTCTGCTGGGGAGAGAGATGGAAAAATCTTGCTAAACTTTTAAAGAATATCTGGTGTTTCATTGATTATATTATTTGACCCATCTGAGTCACCAACAAAATGGTGACTCTGCTAGGGAGAGAGATGCAAAAATCTTTCTGAACTATTAAAGAATCTCTGGTGTTTCATTGATTATATTATTTGACTCATCTGAGTCAAAAACAAAATGGCGACTCTGCTGGGGAATAATTTTACATTGCAATGAGTGAGTAAGGTTTTTCAAGTTGAGCTAGACTCCTAGCCTACTTACTTATTAATACCAGTTGGTTGACCATTGAACTACAAAGTTTTATCTTTGCATATCCCAGTGATTTTTATTACCATTTAAAATGTACTGGGATAAATTCTTAGATCTTTGTTGATATTTGTTAACCCATGAAAACTTTCCATAATGAGATTTTTGTTACTCAGAGTTAGTGTGTATTTTCCCAGTTATTTATTGGGTAGTGACTCTAAGGAATCTCTGCATCAGTGTTGAGTTACAATCATTTGATACACCAATTTTTAACTATGAGTTAGAAAAATACCAGATCCAGGATGAAGAATCATCCTGAGAATCAGTTGGAAGGTGAAATTCCATCTACCTCCAGAGTCGGGCAATCAATGAATAGAAATGTTGTTGGAACTACTCCCCAAGATTGGAGGCAGAGAAGGAACATAAGAATGGATACTCCTATTCCTCCCAATCATGAAGAAGATACTGTAGAAGTTGAACAAGATACACAGCTGGGATTGGGAGTATATGGTGACTATTACTCTTAAAGTGAGAGGGTTGATGATGTACCTAGGTATACTAGGAAGGTGGTCCGTGGTAAATCCCAGGGACATGAAACAAGGTCCAGATCCAAAAGCAAAAGTGAAGAGAATAGGAATGCTCCTAGTGATCCAAGCTCTCCCTCATATGAAAGACCCCATGCCCATCATCACAGGATAGAAAGAACTATTATGGAGGAAAATTAAGAATCTAAAATAACTCATGTAGATTCTGAAGAGATTTTTGAAGAAGTGGGTGAACTGGAAAGGAAGATTTGAGAGAAGATTGCCTTGAGACAAAGTAGAGAAAGAGGGAAAGAGGAGAGAATCAAACATGCTCAGATTCAATCTGACCAATTGAAAAGGCAACTGCGAGATTTAGAAGCAATAAATGCTACTACTATACCTCAAAAACTTGAGCATGAACCTATTGTCCAGCAGTTGTATGACACACAGAAACCCAAGGATAAAGGTAAACAAAAAGTAGCAGAAATTCAAATAAATGAGCCAGTTAACAAAGGGAATGCAGTGGATCCCATGACTAAGCTGGATACTGAGTTAGAAAAATCAAAGAGAGAGAGGGAGATCATAGCCAAAGAATTAGAGAAGGCTGACTTGGAAGCCTCTACTCTTGAGATGAAAAAGAAAATTGAATTTCTTAGGCAAACTTCTGGCCCTCGTCCTGCTGGTGATGGTCCTAAAATGTCTCTAAATTCAGGAATGAATTTACCACCACCTACTAATTCTGGAAAAGCTACTACATCAAGTACTCAAGGTAATAATTCATCTCAAAAAACTCATGTCTATACTGAAAGGTACAGACAATTTATTTTCCTTGGTATTCCTGGTTATCCAAATGAGATTCCTAAAAAGATTAGTGATAAACTTCCTAAATTTGTTGGAAATAATATTATAACATGTGAAGAACATTTGAAGCATTTTATGGATATGATTGATGATTATGAAATTGCTCATGATGATGTAATGATGAATTTATTTGTGCAAGCATTAACTGAGGATGTTAGGGACTGGTTGAGAGGGTTGCCCCATGAATGTATTGGGTCTATGGATGAAATGAAAGAATGTTTCAGAGATCAATATGGGGATAATACCAATGAAGGTTTCATGTTGAATGAGTTCAACAACATAAAGAAGAACTTAAATGAAAAAAAAGGTGGAGTTCAATATCAGGTTCCAATGGCCGATGCATAAGTTGTTGCAAGTGATGAGATTGGATGAAAAGGTATTTATTGCTACTTATCTTAATTCTTTTGATGCAAAAATGGGTTATTTGTTAAGGGATAAGAACCCTAGAAATATTAGAGAAGCATATAAGGTAGCAGTCAATATTGAGACAAACAGGAGGGTTTCTGGAAAAGTCGGTAGGAGAGAAGATTGGAAACCAACCAGGTATAACAAGAAAGAATCAGATAAAACCTTGAGTACTAAACCAAAGGAAGATGATAATCTTAATTTGATTCTGAATGCTTTGAAAAATTTAAAACCTAGAGAAAGTAGTAACAATAGGGTTTCAAACAATGATAAGCCTTCCTATGGCAATTTCAACAGATGGCCTAGGATGCAAAATTATCCTTATACTACTCAGTAGAAAGATGGGAAACCTATTATCCTATAAAAGAAGGATAAATCTGATGCAAAAACTCTTGATCCTCTACACAAAACCACTGTAAACATGTGCAATGATAATCCTTGGTGTGTGGCTTATGAATCCCCTCATAGTCTTGAGTATTGTGTTATTGTTGCTAGAATCTCTACAACTGAAGACCGGGAAGAAAATGAAGAGGAAGAATATGATGATAGTGGTTGTGTTATGACTTCCTCACATGTTAATGATGAAACATATTATCAACATGATGATTCTGACATACAAGATTGGGAGATTGATAATATGAGATGTAATTTCGAGGGATGTGATGAGACCCCTATCCTTAGAAGACCATCTGATGAAGAAATTGTTGAAATCATAGCTAAACATGGCTGCACAAGCAAGGGGCTAGTGCAGATGGCAAACCTGCTGGTATTTTTATCAAGGATACCACAAATAGTACCAAAAAGCCACAAGAAAAGGAGAAATAGGTTAAAGGTACAAATAAAATTTTGATAAAAAAAAGCAACAAACCTGCTGGTCCAAATGTGTATAAAGAGAAGATAAAAATACCAGAAATTTCCATACCTCATTCTAAAAGTGAGGATAAACCACATAAAGGAGATGAATCCAAACTCGCTTCTCAAGTAGAAGATAAGAATTACACAAATCAGAGATCAGATGTTTCTGATATGAAATACACCCCTGTGGATATGGGGCAACTTTTGTCTAAAATAACTGTTAAGGTACCTTTGTTAGAAATGATGAGGATAGGAGAGCATAAAGAAAAGGCTTTAACATGGATGAAGGGTGTTAGCACTACTAAGATTATGGGACTAGAGAAAAACAAGAAAGTGTCTTACACAAAACACAAATCCATAAAGGAATATGATGAGATCGTGTCTAAGATTCCTCAGATCTATTTGGATACCAATATTGTTGGTACTACTATAGAAATTGTACATCCCTTTTTCTTAACATTATTGATAAATGGTAAAATGTTGAAAACTATATGATTGACTCTGGGGCATCTAACACTGTCATGCATGCAGAAGTTATGAGATCTATGGGATTGAAAGTAGACACACCACATGGGAGGTGCCGAGCTATGTGTTGATCATTATTTTTACACAAGCCAACTTGCTAGGATCTCAAGGTTCGATTTTCTCTCTTGAAAGAATAATGGAGTTATTCCCAAGGTTCTCCGGGGTCGAATCACAACCTGCTTGGTTACTCAATTGAAGATAAATGTGAATTTTCACGAGGATGCCTTTGCTGGTCCATTCAAGAAATCAAACTACAAAACACTTTAGTTCTTTTTGGTATTTTCCATTTTAACATATATGGGCGTTTGTAAATAAAATTTTGTTTTGTATTTTATCCAAGATTTTAGACTTTTAGAATTGAAAGAAGAATGTAGTAGAGAATAGAGTAGCAAGAGAATAAAATAAATGATTGAAAATGAATTCCTACAGACATAAATCATTGTACACCCTTCCTTGCGAATTGAATGATGGGGAGATTTAGAACAAACCCGTGAAGCACAAATCAGACAAAGTCACAATTCACTACCCCACGGATGTAAGCATTTGGAGACAAAATATATTCACTCGTGCAACATATTCAAAATCCCTCAGATCACGAAGCCACCAAGATGTGCGCACCCATGAGACAGATTTATCATTAAGCCCAAAGATGATCTCTCCCACGCATTTATCACAGCAAGTTAAGAAAACAACAACAACCTCCAACTAAAGAAACATGAATTTGAAACTTAATAAACAAGATGCTCTCTGAAAATAATGAATAATGCAAGCATACATTCAATAATTTCTCATAGGTAGAAGAAATTAACACACCATGAATGAAGCACCAAATGTATACCTTTATTACATTAGGAATCTTCCCCTTTACATTGATTTTTTATTACAATATATAGAGTTTCTAACTGAATACTCTGAATTCCCAAAATTAGAGCATCAAAGAGTCCAAATTAAAGAATATAAGTTAAACTAAAACTTTGCTAAAAGGAAACTACTATTAACTGATACTAGATAAGTTGCATAGATTCTTAAATCCATTTACAATCAGTTTTCCAATGTAAGGAGGGTCAAACTCACCAAGAAGAGAAAGAGAAAAAAAGGTGGGTTTCTTCTGAGAACTTGGAGTCTTATGTTAGAATAGTCCCAAAGGATAACTGAGACGGGGGTGAATCAGTTATCAATAACTTTAATTCTTTCCCTCTTTAACTTTAGAATACAACAAAGTAAATGCTTAATCAGATAACACAGTACACAACACACAATTTGATTACGGGGAAACCAAATGGTAAAAACCTCGGTGGGAATTAGTACCCACAATGAACTATACTTGTTTATAGTAATCCCTGT
>MU226766.1:375828-394673 GCA_018584345.1 Thuja plicata
CATAAAGAACATCATCTGTCTTATTCTTTCCATCTAAGGTGATAGAACCTCTGCCTATGATAGGTTTGGGAGTGTTATCTCCAAATATAACCATGCCACCTTTGTATTTGTCCAAATGTACAAATCTATCTTTGTCTCCTGTCATGTGGTGTGAACATCCGCTATCAATGATCCAGATAGTTTTGATGTCATTTTTTGATACTAATGCTAACTCTTGTTCTTTTTCTTCATCTTCTTTGTCCATTTCTTCAAGCATCTTTTCAATGTCTTTAATGGAAATGAAACCAATTTCATCTTCTCCTGAGTCATCATCAGTTACACCATCTTTAGCATGATAACATTCCTTAGTGTACTTGGGCTTGTAATCTGATTTGAACTTCTTGACTCTTGTAGGACACTTGGATGCAAAGTGACCAACTTTGTTGCATGAAAAACATTTGAATGGTAGTTTTCCTTCATATTTCCCTTTACCTTTCCTTTCTTTCTTGGCAATCATAGCAATGATTTATTCTAGTTTTGTATCCACTCCTTCATTATTACTAGAGCTGCTTATGGATTTCTTGATGTGGACTGAGGCTTTGAAAGTTGTCTCACTTTTGGGTTCTGTCTTCAATCTTGATATCTCAAATGCAGATATTTTTCTGATCAAAGTCTCTCTCTTGAAGTATTTTGAAAATTGCATAGTCTCATCTAAGATATTGATCTTTCTCTCATAGTCTATTATTAGTGTGGTCATTAGTTTGTCCATTATATCATCCTCTAAAATTTCTCCACCATTGTTCCTGATACCTAAAACTGCTTCATTAATTCTTTGATTGTAGGCTCTGATGTTTTCTTCAGGTAGCATCTCTAAGTTGTTGTACCTTTTCTTCCATTTCTTTCTGTGCGCATTCTTTTCTTGGATGTCTCCTTCAAACATATCTTCTAATTATTTCCAAATACAGTATGCTTTATCTTCCTTCTTGATCTCAGAAAATTCACTGTCGGATAGGGCACTGATTAGGGCTTCTTTGGCGATTGCATTTTGAGTGAAAACTTCCTTTTCTTTGATTGTAGAGTCTTCTTCTGTAAGGTCTTTCAAGGTGGGAACTTTAATTTCTTGAGTTGAAATCTCATAGATCTCAAATCCAACGCACTAAAGATGTGTTATCATTTTGTTATTCCAGTCAAAATAGTTTTCTCCATCGAAATTAGGACTCTCTTTCCTTGAGTATGCCATCTGATCTACCTTAAGCTGTTAGGCTTTCTCTCCAAGGCACTTGGATCTGATACCAATTGTTATAATAGTCCCAAAGGATAACTGAGAGGGGCATAAATGAGTTATCAGCTTACTTTAATTCTTTTCCTTACTTAGATCAATTAACATAAAGTAAATGCACATTCAGATAACACAATAGATAACACAATAATTTTGGTTACAGGGAAACCAAATAGGTAAAAACCCCAGTGGGAATTAGCACCCACAAAGAACTATACTTGAGTATAATTATCCCTATTAAGAGATCTTGCAACCCTGTTAGGAGTTGTTATTTACAATGCAATAAGTACAAAGACCTAGTTAAAGGTCGGACCCTGTTAGGAGTCTTTTACAAGTAACCCTGTTAGGGGTGAGGACTCACTATCCAAAAGCTCACTACTAAGATGATGAAGGCTGCAACCTTCAGTAGAATAGATATACACTATATCTGATAGATGAACTGTTTGAGTAGACCTACTATCTTGATCAGTTCCAGTGTATTGTATACTTCCACTTCTTCTTCACATAGATCTTTTCTTGATGAAAGAAATGTCTCTACTATCCCAAAACAACGGACATTATATTCTATACTTTTCCTATCTTTTTTCTTCTCATTCATACTTGGCATTCATCAATTGAGCTACTATAAGTATCTTCTCCAAAGGATGTAATCTTCGTCAGCTCTAGGATTCCCTTTAATACTTCTTTAGTCGGCCACATCAACCACACAACCTGATTAGAAACACACAACTCAGACTGAATAGATGCGATGCTTCACAAAGTTGGCTCCACGAAATTAACTCCAACTTCATGATTTTGATAGAACATGTTTGGTGCCTTTAGATAATTATCTTTAACTCATAACTAAATATGAATACAAACATGCATATCCCAAAGATAGGCGCAACTCAAGAAATAATGTAATTACGTCGTCTCTTCACAGATAGTCTTCAATCTCTATAACTATCATAACTGATTAGCATAACTCAACTAAAACTTCATATCAGACTCGGCGTGAATGCACATAGCATCTAGAACATGTATACACCATGAAAATGAACACACATAGCTCAAGAACATCTATAGTGATAATTTCATAAAGAACACTACTGTATATTATATGTTGTCACCAATGACAAACATACAATCAATTATTTGCACATAAGCAAATCTCCAACAGTTACTAGCCTGGGGATCCAGTGGGGTTAGTTGTTTAGCTAGAGGTATGCCATCGATGAGAGGTTCCTTTCTGCTCTAAAGGTTGTACGAGTTTCATTGATCATTTTGGAAGGCATGTACTTTGGAGTACTCAGGTTCATTTTCCCTTTGAAAGGGGAACGCAAACTCTTTTTCTCCCACAAAGGCATCTAAGCCTTCCCCTTTTCTAGACTCATAGGAGTCGAATATCATGGAATTAAATTTCACTGGGGGATCCTCTAGATTCTGTACGTAGTGATCATGGGAGTTGTTTCCATACCCATCATTGCCTTGGCGGGGATTTGGAACCTTGACAAAGTTATCCTCTGATGCATCATAGGTGTTAGCGTTGTCTGTCGAGATGTTGTCATTATTGGGTCTAGTGTTCCATGGCTTGTTTGGCCTTTTCTGCCCAAATTTTTTCTCCTCTGTGTTGTTGTTTTTGTACATGTTAAAATTTTGGCTTGGATTTTGAGGATACGTACTTGGACCAGCAGGTGTTCATTGGTATCCACCTTGATTTTGGGATGGATTTAACTTCATTTGGGTGAGCTCATTAGTGAGTTATAATAAGTTCTTCTTCACGGCGTCTAGCTCAGAGGCCATGAGAGTATTAGGCTCTGCTTGGGGTATGGTTCTCTGCTCTACAAATATTGTTTTATAAGCCTCGTAACCTGGATGAGTAATAGATGGGGGTATGGATGTGAATGGTTACGATGGAATGGGATTCAACATAGGTGCATGAGTGGATGGAACTTGATTACTTGTTGCAAATGGATGTGGGATAGCAAGGTTACCCATGGTAGGTACTATTACATAGCTTCCTTCTTGCGGGTCTATTTGTTAGGTAAATATGACAGCTTCATTGTACACCTTTTCCATTGTATCTCTATCTACTATGGGAAGCCTTCTTAGGAAGATTGAGGTGAAAGGGTCCTAAGGTTTGAGGTACACTTGTATAACAGCTTCATCTGGTATGGTGTAAGGTGCTTCCAGATTTTGATGCATTTTGTGAAAATGATGGTTAAACATAGTGATGGGATCCTTCAAATCTTTCCTCGTTGTAATGAACTGGTGATGTGTTGTAGTGGGGTCCACATACAACTTGCGCTAATTGAGGAATTTGGTTTCAAATTCATTCCATGTGGAGATAGACCCTTGTGGCAAGTTTAGGTACCAATTGTATGAAAACTCTCCCAGAGTGTATGGGAATAGATGGCAAATAACGTCTTTGTGGGCAATCACTTTATGATTACAAATTTCTTTAAAGGCGTGGATGTGTTCTTCTATTGTCCTTGATTCACCATATATGAATCATGTGTAAAAATTCTCCATATTTTTGGGTAACTCATGGAGCTTCCCAACAAAATTTAAAGGTGAGCTTGTTGCATTGGTGAAAAAGGCCATCCGACGAGGTTGCTGCAAATTATGGTTTTGCACATTCTGATTTTGGTTTATGGCTGCTATGACAGTTGGGGCAGCGATATGTGACTATTGTCCAAGAGAATTTTGAGACTCGGTAAGGTGGTGAGAGGATTTTATTTGGTCTTCCCTTTGTCGTTGCACGCTCTACAATGGTTGGTAAGTTCAGGGAACTCGCCTCTCTTCGAAGATGATCTAAGAACTTACTCAAATATCTCTGGAGAGAAAGATCCAATATTATCTAGCTTTTCAGTCTTGAGGCCCTCCTTCTAGCGCCACTTTTGTTGAGAGTTGTTTTGACACAAGCCAACTTGCTAGGATCTTGAGGTTTGATTTCCTCTCTTGAAAGAATAATGGAGTTATTATCAAGATTCTTCGAGGTCAGGTCACAACCTGCTTGGTTACTCAGTTGAAGATAAATGTGAGTGTTCACAAGGAGACCTTTGCTGGTTCATTCAAGATATCAAAATGCAAAACACTTTAGTTCTTTTTCATATTTTCCATTTTAACATATATGGGCATTTGTAAATAAAATGCAGTTTTGTATTTTTTCCAAGATTTTAGACTTTTAGAATTGAAAGCAGAATGTAGTAGAGAATAGAGTAGCGAGAGAATAAAATAAATGACTGAAAATGAAATCATATGGACATAAACCGTTATACACTCTTCCTTGTGAATTGAATGATGGGGAGATTTAGAACAAACCCACAAAGCACAAATCAGACAAAGTCACAATTCACTACCCCACGGATGCAAGCATTTGGAGACAAAATATATTCACTCGTGCAAGATATTCAAAATCCCTTAGATTGTGAAGCCACCAAGAAGTGTGCACCCACGAGATAGATTTATCATTAAGCCCAAAGATGATCTCTCCCACGCATTCATCACAGCAAGGTAAGCAAACAACAACAAACTCCAACTAAAGAAATGCGAATTCAAAACACAATAAACAAGACGCTCTCTGAAAATAATGAATAGTGCAAGCATACATTTAATAATTTCTCATAGGTAGCAGCAATTCACACACCACGAAAGAATAACCAAATTTATATCTTTATTTCATTATGAATCTACCCCTTTACATTGATTTTTATTATAATATATAGATTTTCTAACCGAATACTCTGAATTCCCGAAATTAGGGCATCAGAGAGTCCAAATTAAAGAATATAAGTTAAACTAAAACTTTACTGAAAGGAAACTACTATTAACTGATACTAGATAACTTTCATGGATTCTTGAATCCATTTACAATCAATTTTCCCATGAAAGGAGGGTCAAACTTGCCAAGAAGAGAAAGAGAAAAGAAGGTGGGTTTCTTCTGACAACTTGGAGTCTTCTTCTTGATTCTTGGAGTCTTTCTTAGAATCTTCATCTGGAGGCTTTTCTGGCGGTGGAGACTGATAGGGGACCCTTAGTCCCAACAAAATTAACTCAATTTGACAATCAATTTGATCTGGAGTTTGACTGGTGTGCAAAAATATGACCTCGCTGGAAACACCGATATTTTCAGACACCGACCTCTACTCTGAAACTTTTAGTGCCCCAAAAAATTTAAGTGTTTTAAACATAATTCAGGGGGGTCTGAGTTTTTTGAATTGTCGGAGGTCGAAAGGATGAAATATTTGGGAGGCTGAAAAGGCCAAAAAACTAGAAGGATGAAAGGCCGAAAAAAATTGGAGGGCCAAAAGGTCGAAATGCCAAAAGGCCAAAAGGCCTAACTTGCCTTGGTAGAAAAATGGCCAACTGTAGAAACTGTCCTGCTGACTTGCCGAGTGGACTTTGTGATTTTAATTAGGAAAGACTTATGGATGGTTTGCTCTGATCCTATGCACTATCTCCTAGACCTCTTCATAGTTGATTTCTTTCCTCTTCACCTTGGTGACCTTTTGTTCTTGCTTATCTTTGAAGATTTATGTGGATGTCGAAAGTCTGAAATGGCTGAAAGGTCGAAAGTGTGAAATCCAACGCTTTCAGTGATTTGGAATTTTCACACTTTCAGACCTTTTGGACCTCTGAAAGGCCAAAAAGGCTGAATCTCTGAAAGGTACTTGGGCGACAGACTAAAAAAATAGTTTTCGGCCTTTCGAGGGCCAAAAACCTGTGGCAAGGGCCACGACTGAAAAACCAAAAAAAAAAAAAAAAACCTAACCTAAAAATGGAAAGACCTAACTCGACTTGACAAGGAGGGACTCCCTATCGAGTTTGAAGGAATCCACAAGGCCCTAGGAGACCCCAGGGTGCAGAGGCGAGCACAAACTAGGCTGGACAAGCACCAAGTGCAAAGAAACCCTAACCTAAAAATGGGAAGACAAAAGAAAGAACAAAGCATGAGGCAAGAACCTACCTAGACTGGGCATGGAGCGGAAGAGGATGACATGGCGAAGCTTGAAGGTGAGGGGTGATTAATCACAAGGGGAAAGGGAAAAATCTCCAAAGTCACGAGCTCTCGAGATACCAGGATGAAAAGAAAATAAAGTGACTGAATGCGGTCACTTTTGTCATTTCATAACCCGCGGGTGGAGTCGATGTTTTTGGACCTTTCGGCATCTGAAACCCTAAAAAATTGGAGGTAAACACCTTTGACCTTTTGCTGTTTTCGAAGGTCAAAACACCAAAAGTTTAGGTTTTTGGGCCTTTCGACCATCTTAGTATTTTGGGGACTTGGGTCCTCTGAAAGGCCAAAAAAATTTCTTCTCTCTGTGTTAATGAATCGCAACCCTTCAATGGGACTGACCTGCTAGGGATCGAGAAAGGGGAAGATGTGAGAAGACCAAAAGGATAAAAATAAGGGGGGTCCCCATGGTTAGAGGACCAAAAATGGGGTGTGTGTTGTGGACCCACAACACTATGGATTCTAGATAAGTGCCTGTCATTGACACCATTAAGGCTTTGTCATATAAATTGGCAGCTTTCCCAGACAAAGTATTAACAATGAGTGTGTTGGTTGTAGACATTCCCCCTCAATATGGAATGGTGTTGTCAAGAAAATGGAGTGCATCAAAGGGGGGAAGCATTCAATGTGATTTGTCATTTGCCACTTTCAATATTAATGGTGAAAACATTAAGGTATCAAGGGAGACCAGAACTCCTCATATGATTGAGGAACAAGATGATAACAATATGAATTGTTTCTTAGATATTGAGATGGGATCATTTCAAGTGCAGGAAAATCAAGTTGCAACAAAATTACAACCTGCATTGTTGTCCGAAGACATAAATAATTTATTTGAACAAAGTAAGTTATGGGTAATATATTTTGATGGTGCCAATTCTAGGGAGGGGGTTGGTGCTGGGGTTTTATTGATATCTCCTTCAGGAAGAAATTTCAAATTTTCATTTACTCTATTATTTACATGTACAAATAATGTGGCAGAATATAAAGCTCTATTGATAGGTTAGAGATTAGATGCAAGACATGGAATCAAGTGTATCAGAGTTATTGGAGACTCTGAATTGGTAATATCTCAGATCAGATCCAAGTATACTTCCAATAATCATAGATTGAAATAGTACCAAAATGTAGTCTGGGATGAATTAGAAAGTTTTGATGCATTTGGTATTGACTGGATGGATAGAAGGTAGAATAGAATGGCAGATTTGTTGGCTAATATTTCTCTAAGGCCAAAAGATATTACTTTTGCTGGAATATCTGAAATAGAAGTTTAGACTAGGCCTTCAATACCAGACAATGTGGATAGCTGGAAAGTATTTGATGATGATGTGGATATTCTAAGATTCTTGTATTGTGAGACAGATCTTGAAAATAAAGAGATAGATTTCAGTATGTATGTGAAAACCATTGATGGAAAAGATATTGTCTTAGGAAAAGAAATATTTCATTTGAAGTCAAATAAAGTCCCAAAGGGACTAGTTATTTTAGAAAGAGCCTTTGATAATAAGGATAAACTATATTCCGCTACATGTGTAAATAAGTATGAAGATTTGGAGGAATTAAATGTGGGAACAGAGGAAGTTCCTAAAAATTTATTTATTGGTAAAACAATGTCACCCAAAGTTAAGGAGGATCTGACTAATATTTTGAGGAAGTACAAAAAGGTTTTTGCACGGATGTATGATGATCTAAAGGCATATAATAAGGAGCTATTCCACCATGAGATCCCATTAAATGAAGATTCCAAGCCTTTTAAACAAAAGAAAAGGCCCATAAATCCCACCCTAAGGCCCAAAATGCAGCAGAAATTGAAGAAGATGAAAGATGCTGGGATAATTAAGCCCATTAGACATTCTTCCTGGGTTTCCAATTTAGTCCCTGACAGGAAGAAAAATGGGGATATCAGGTTATGTGTGTATTTTAGAAACTTGAATATATCTTCCCTAAAAGACAACTATGCTCTCCCCAATATGCAGAATATGCTGTAGAGAGTCACTGGATGTGACCTAATTTCCATGATGGATGGATTCTCTTGGTATAACCATATTATGGTCAAGGAGTCAGAGCAGTTTAAAACTTCCTTTACTACACCATGGGGAACATATGTATATGTTAGAACACCTTTAGGTTTAATGAATGTTGGGGCCACTTTCTAGAGGGCTATGGATGTTGCATTCTCAGATTTCTTGCAACAATTCCTTGAGGTTTATCATGATGACCTCACAGCCTACTCAAATTTGGAAGAACAACATTGTGAACATCTGGAGAAGATTTTTGAAAGAGCTCTAGAATTTGGGATTTCTCTGGATCCCAGGAAATGCATTTTCACAGTGACATAAGGTAAATTATTGGGGCACATTGTTTCAAAGGAAGGGGTTAGAATTTACCTAGATAGGGTAGTTGTTATTGAAAAAGTACCCCTCCCAATAAATGTTAAAGGAATTCAATCTTTCTTTGGTCAGGTAAACTTTCTCAGAAGATTTATCACAAACTTTGTTGAGAAAAGTAGGCCACTTTCTAAAATGTTGAAGAAGGATGCAAAAATGGAATGGGATGGAGAAGCCACCCAATATTTTCAATAAATAAAGCAAGCTATCAAATATGCCCCTATCCTGAGAACTATTGATTATTCAAAGCCTATGAACATTTTTTCATTTGCATCTTGCCATACTATTGTTGTTGTGTTATTGCAAAAAAATGAAGAGGGGTTTGAACAACCCATTGCCTTTTTTAGCAAATAATTACAGGCTGTCGATCTCAAATATGATATAACTGAGAAACAAGCCTATGCATTGGTGAAGGTTGTGAAAGATTTTAGATGTTATTTGATAGGTGTTATTGTAGTAGCCTATGTCCCCTCAGAAGTAGTTAAAGACATCTTCACTCAACAAGAGGTGTCAGGAAAAATATGTAGATGGATCAATATGATTCAAGAGTTTAACATAGAAATTCAAATCACTAATTTGGTCAGAGGAATGGGTTTAGCCAATTGAAGGCTAACACAAACTTGGATGCGAACCATATCAATACCCTAGAGGAAGAACATAAACCTTTTATCTGTAACCTTGACCACTATTATTGGTATAGTAATATTATTTATTACTTACAAAGAATGAACTGTCCACAGGGGATAGATGAGAAAAAGAAAAGGACCTTAAAGCTACAACCAATCTATTTTTCTTTGATCAGATATGAGTTGTGGTTGAGTAATCCTGAAAGAATTCTACTAAAATGTGTTGATAGAGAACAAGTAGATAGGATCCTGCAAGAAATGCACAATGGAGTGTGTGGTGGCCATTACATGGCCAAAACTACTGCACATAAGATTTTAAGAGTAGGATTCTAGTGGCCAAGTATATTTAAAGATGCTCATCAACTATTTAAGAAATGTGATGCTTGCCAATGTTTCTCTGGTAAGCTAAAATTCTCAGGTAATGTACACTTTACACCAGTGGAAGTTCAAGCCCCTTTTCAGCAATGGGGTATTGATTTTATAAGGGAAATAGCTACTAAATCTAGTGGAGGGCATGCATGGATAATTTTAGCTACTGACTAATTTACTAAGTGGGTTGAAGAAATCTCCACTAAAAGAGCAACCAGTAAAGTAGTAATTGATTTCTTGTTGAAGAACATAATCACCAGGTTTGGGTGCCCAGAGAAAATAATATCAGATAATGATATGTGTTTTAAATCTGAGGAGTATGTCAATTTTTGTGTTGAATATGGAATTTAGACATCTTACTCTGCACCTTACCACCCACAGGGGAATGGCCAAGCAGAGTCCACCAACAAGAGCCTGCTTAAGATCATTAAGAGAGTTGCTTGTATATTAATAGAGAAATTAGCAACCAACAACATACATCTTTGGCTAAACTACTGAAAGACCATATCACAACTTTTGCATGGGACTATTCAGATATGAAGGGCTTGGACCGTAAATTATGTACTCATAGTATTTTCCTGAAAGAGGATAAACCACCTGTTAGGCAATTCTAGAGGTGTATAAACCATGTGTTAAGAGAGATAGTCAAAACATAGTTGAAAAAACTTCTTAATGCCAGTTTCATTTATCCCGTTTCTCACAATCAGTGGGTCTCACCTTTGGTCATTATTCTAAAAAAAGGAGGAAAGTGGTGAGTATGTGTCGACTATAGGGAACTCAACAATGCCACCAAGAAGGACCATTTTCCACTGTCATTTATTGACCAGGTCCTTGATTCCTTAGCAGGGAAGCATTATTTTTCTTTGTTGGATGGATATAATGGATATAACCAGATCAGGAGAAAACCATATTCACTTGCCTTTGGGGAACATTTTCTTACTTTGTGCTACCTTTTGGCCTCTGTAATGCTCCAACTCCATTCCAGCGAGTAGTTATCAATATTTTTGTTGATATCTCACATGATTGTATGGAAACATACATGGATGACTTCACCACTTATGGGGAAACCTATTAGGAGGCATTGGTTAATTTGGAAAAGGTTCTTACTAGGTGTGAGGAGCATAATTTGTCCCTCAACAATGATAAATACTTCATGGTGATGTAGAAAGGTGTTGGGCTAGGTCATTACATCTTTGCTACAGGTATTCAGGTGGATCCTGCTAAAATTGAAGTCATCATGAACCTGCCTATGCCAACAAAATAGAAGGATGTCCGCAGCTTTCTGGGGCATTATGGTTACTACTAGTGGTTTATTAAGGACTTGGAAAAAATGGTAGGTCCCATGTATTCTCTTCTCACCAAGGATTCAAACTTTTTATGGATAATAGCTTGTGAAGAATCCTTCCTGCAGCTGAAGAATGTTCTTACTTAGGCACCTGTTCTCCGAGGGCCTAATTGGGCATTGTCATTCCATATCCATACTGATGCATCTGACCATGTTTTAGGTGTTATCCTTAGACAAAAAGAAGGCCCTGTAGATCATGCTATCTACTTCATAAGAAAAAATTTGCATGGAGCAAAGTTGAACTACACAATCACAGAAAAGGAACATCTGGCTGTTATATATGCGCTGAACAAGTTTTGCAACTACATCATTGGTTACCAAATAATTGTGCATATTGATCATGTAGCCATCAATTATTTGTTAAACTATCTACTATCACAAGGAGGCTCACCAGATGGCTCATGTTACTACAAGATTTTGACATCATGATAGTGGAAAAACCGGGCAAAACAAATGTAGTTGCTAATTTCTTGTCCAGATTGCAGAATGTCGATGACCCACATATCATTGATGATAACTTTTTAGATGATCACCTATTTTCTATTTTAGCTCATATCCCCTAGTATTTTTATATCACCAACTATCTGGTCACTCAAAAGGTACCACCACATTTCTCGCCCAAGGAAAAGAGGTTGTTAATTGAGAAAACCTTAGACTTCTCTTGGTTGGTCGATTGTCTCTTCTATACTAGACCTAATCAAATTTTGAGAAGGTGTATTTGAGAGTATGAGACTTATGATATTCTACATGCCTGTCATGCTGAACCTTGTGGCAACCATTTTGCAGAAAAATAGACAGCCATGAAGATACTCACTACTGGCTATTATTGGCCAACTCTACATAACGATGCAACCAATTACATCCACAAGTCTGATCGATGTCAGCGAATGGGTCAACCAACAAAGTCAAATGAAATTCCTATGTTCCCTCAGGTAATAGTCACTCCATTTGATAAATAGGGGTTAGATTTTGTGAGATAACCCCCCATCAAATGACAACTCTTACATTTTGGTCTGCACCGACTATGTAACCAAATGGGTGGAAGTGCGTGCTATGAAGAATGCTAGGGATAACAGGGTTGCTCAGTTTTTATATGAGGAAATATTTACCAGGTATGGTGTTCCATAGGAACTGATCACAGATTAGGGAGCTTAGTTCACTTCTACTCTGATCCGGGCACTTATGAATAAGTACAAAATTTTCCACCAAAATTCTAGTCCATATCATCCTCAAGTGAATGGTCAAACAAAGATCACCAATAGAGAGATTGAAGCTATCCTGCCTAAGATAGTTCATCTATGCAAGACGGAATAAAGTAGTAGATTATAGGAAGTTGTGTGGGCATACAACACAACATGGAAAACACCAATAGGTTTTACACCCTTTGAGTTGGTGTATGGAAAGACTGTCGTAATGCCTATTGAATTTGAACATAAAACCCTATGAACAACATTACAGCTCATTCTGGATCTTCCAGTAGCTCAAAGAGAAAGACTCCTACAGCTTAATCATCTGGATAAAATGAGAAAATTAGTCTTACGTAACACAGAGTTAGTTCAAATGCAATGAAAGAAAAGATGAATCACATATACAGAATAAACGGTTTGTTGCTGGTGACTGGGCACTTTTATATGATTCACGGTTTCAAGATAATCAAGGTAAGCTCACAACTCAATGGCTTGGTCCCTATGAGGTTGAAAATGTTATTGCTAATGGTATAGTCCAATTTACTACAATCAACCTTAGGTATTTCAAGTTATTGGTTAATGGTCAGAGACTTTGTTTGTACCATAAGCCAACCACTAAGGCCGAGTTCTTGCGGAAATTTGAGATTCCTCCTGTCGTGGCTGAACCTCATGTAGCCAATGGACCTCCTCCAACTGATGACTCTCCTACAGCCGATGGACCTTCTCCAGCTGAAGACTTTCCTATAGCCAATCAAAGTGGTTTTTCACTCCGGTCATCTCTTTGACTCTATTCAAAAGCAGTCATAATAAAGTTTTTATTTTCCATTAAAATATCTTTTTCTGCAATAAAGCCACCATCGCCTCATATCTCATCACCTTTTCTGACATCTTCACTCACACATCCCATCATCATTACGCCACTTATTACTTTTTTCTTGGCCCACATCATCCGATCTTTCTAGATTTTGACATTTACAAGTTATTATACTCAAGGTATGCATTCATTTATTATTTGAAACACTTTTAACTTTATTTGACATTATTATGTGTTACATTGTATTAATTTAGTAATTCATCCAAGTACTGTTGTACTTCATAACCAAGCATGTGTGGATACTTGTCTCCTTTTTTCATCGGGGGTAGTTCGTTAAGTTGTGTTTTGCAATAATGACCCTCGCTTAAGCAATGTTGCGCAATCATTTCAATTAATTGACGTGATAACTCAAAGCATATGAAATTTCCTGATAGGCATTGTTTTTTTTTAAAGAACAGCTAACTATTCTAGCTCTATTTTTTTGTATTTCCTTTGCCATTTGTCCATATTTCCCAAAAAACAAACTAGAGAGCTCACCTATTTTTTATCCACCTTGAATTTAAGTAGAATACCAGGTAAAGAATATTAGGGATATAGAGGACAGAGTTGTGGAAGGCAGTTGGAAGTTGCAGTGATTTGGAATTTATTTGGGCTACAAAATTTCTCAGCAAAAGACTAGGTGGGAAAGCCATATGACATGAACCAGGGGATCACTCATCCCTGTTGCAGGACCAGCCCAGTGTCCAAGTCTTTAACCGGGTAGGCTAGCTTACATATTTTGTCAAGCTATGTGGTTACAACGAGAACATAACACTGGAATTCCTGTGAACCTATAGCAATGAGGTTGCCTACGTGAAAGGGTTAAGAGTGGAGGATTCTGAGACATATTATGAAAGTTTCTGGACAACCTACCATAGGAAAAGTCTTTCCACATGATCATGATGCACGGAAAGCCAGAGCTAATTTTTCTTTACCTGTAGATGTTGAACTAGAATACAACAAATAGGGTGATGACATGTAACTTATTGAATGTTTGATAATGTTAAGTTGAAGATAATGCAAGGCATTAAGTCAGTTAATGTATTATATTATCATTGATGTCAACTTGATATCTATACGATCATGTACATAATAACAAAGACTTTAGAGAATCAATGGAACAAAGGTTATGCTTTCAGCAATGCATAAAAGTCAAGTATTTACTTAGTGACAAACAACACCAACAGAGTGCACATTGACGGTCAGAGCAAAGAAGAACAGTCACAGTGATACTCGACAAGCTAAAGTATAGTGTTACCCGATGAAGAAAAACCACAAGATGCCAGATGAGAAAATTTGAGAGGTTGCCCAATGAGTAAAATTCCAATGATGCCCAACGGATGGAGATCATGAAGCTAACTGGAGTCTCACTGATGGAACTATCAGTTTTCACCGACAACTAACTACAGAGGTGACTGACAGAACAGAGAGTTCAGAAAATGACAAAATATCTAGCTGGCAAGAGCTAAAGATAGACTTAACTGGTTGTTTTCTTTGTTTTATTTGACCAGTATTAAGTGATTGATTTAAAGATGATTTGTACAGTTGGAAAGAAGATAATTAGGAGACAAATTAGGAGTTATGCTTTAAATCTAATTGGCTGGATTGTTTTTCACACCAAGAATCAAGAATCAAGAAATAATGAATTTCATGTTTATATAAGAGACAAGCTTAATTCATTTACGAATGGGATTAAGGGGAGTGAATAGAAATAGGATGTTGAAAATAAATTGATGAAGAATAACTTCATACAGTCTTGATCAATCAAGCTGAAGGAGAGCTAAGGAATTCTGCAGACACCGATGAACAGTGAGCACAGCATCATGGACCAGAAAGTGTGGAGCACAAAGGATTGAATTGATACATTGATTAGAGAGGTAATGTACTTAAATAGATCTAAAAATATGCAATTCAAAGTTGCAATATGAACAGGTCATAGTGTTTTAGTTTAACCATTAAAGCATCAAGTCTCTTAACTGAGCAGGACTTAACAGTCTTCTATATATTGAGGTACATCCCAAGGAGTGCCAAAAAGGTTGATACGTGAAAGTAGCATTGGATTTTCCCGATACCTATTGACATTCTAAGAAGGAGGCTGATTCAAGGATGGTAGTAATAGATGCCTGATACTAAGTGACAACCTCTATGTATAAAATCCTCTAACAAGGTCACACTTAATAGTGTGTTTGTAACCTTTAATAGGGTTGGCTCCTAATAGGGCTCACTTCAGAAGAGTGAAAATTTGGGGTACCAGTCCCAGTGGTTTTTCCCCTAACAGGGTTTTCATGTTAAAAATTCAGGTGTTATGTGTGTATGATTCATTTGTTTATTATTTTGTATCTGACATAGTTAACACTGGATTGATCGATATACTTTGCTTATTTACTGAGTTTTGGTAAATAGTTATACTGCTTATCGATAATCAAGAAAGAATAAGGATTGACAGAGAAAACTGACATACAGTTAATCATTATTAGTATTTCATGGCATGCATCTTGTAGGGACATAATAATCTAAGGTTTATAGATTGGTGGTTAAAGTTTGAAGGATAAATTTTTGAGGCCACTGATTCANCCCCCCCCCCCCCCCCCCTCTCTCAGTTATTACTAACAATTGGTATCAGATCTTGTGTGCTTAGAAAGGAAGGTTTCAAGACCTAAGTCAAGATCACAAGATGAACAGATGAGATGTGCCCAAGTTGAACAAAGACAACTTTGCGTCATGGAAAAGCAGGATAAGACTCCACTTATCAAGTATTGGTAATGATGTTACTCAATTCCTAGATACTCAATATGTGTTGCCCACAGGAGTATTGATAGTAGATCAATTAAGAGAGAAGCATGAGCACAACTGCATGGTTATAGAGCTTTATTCCTCACTCTCTGATGCTGAATTTGAAGATGTCAAGGATTGCAAAACTGCAAAGAAGATGTGGGACAAACTAAAACTTGTACATGGCGGTGATACAAATGTTCTGAGAGCCAAGGTAGAAATCCTTAGAGGAAAGTTTGATGATCTCAGAATGAAAAAAGGAGAAAACATCACACAGTACAACACAAGAATCAAAGAAGTAGTTAATGTTATACGAGGAGTTGGAGGTACACTTGAAGAGGAGACAGTGGTAAGTAAAATCTTAAGAACCTTACTGTCTGTATCTGCTATTAGAGTTTTTTCCATTCAAGAAATGAGAGCAGTAGAAAACAATAGAGTTACTCTTGATATTTTAATTGGTAGAATGATTTCATTTAAGATGAATAACATTGATAATAGTGTCTTCCCAAATTTAGAGTCTGCATTTAAGTCTTCTATGAGAATAAGCAAATCAAGTCATAGACACACATCTAGAAGAGATAGTGAAAGTGAAAGTGAAGAAGAAGATCTAGAAGAAATAGAAGCACTTATGGCTAGAAGAATGCAGAGAGGCAAAGGTAAATACAAAGGCAAGTTACCACTTGTATGCTTTAATTATAAAGAGATTGGACACTTTGTTGCAAGATGTCCTAATAGAAGAAAAGATGACAGAAGTAATGACAAATCTTTTGAGAAGAAATCTGACAGAGGTGATAACAAAGTTTACAGAGGTTACCGACAATCAGAAAAAAGAGATACCTGAGACTACAAGGACAAAGGCAAGAAATCCAGCTACCTAGCTACTTGCAAAGATGAAGATACTGACACCGAACCTGATGAAGACATCGAGATGGTATTTGTAGCTGTGAAAGATGATTCAGATGAAGATGAAAGGTATGAAGAAACTGCACTCATATCTAAGGTTAGTAAGAATGATGTCTGGATTATAGATAGTGGCTGCACTCACCACATGACCGGTGACAAAGAAAAGTTTAACACTTTTGAGTATTATAATGGTAGTACAGTAAGAATGGGTAATGATACACCTTGTCCAGTTGAAGGTAAAGGAACTATAATGTTGAACAACTTGATTAAATGTGAAAATGATTATTGGGTAAAAGAATTGAATTATAATCTGTTGAGTGTTTCTCAGCTGAATAATTCAGGCCATAGAGTAGCATTTGAGAACAAGAAGGCAAAGATCTTCAATGAATTAGGAAGATTGATTGGTACCGGTGAATAGAAAAAAGGTAACATATTCTATCTGAATGATACTAACACCACTTGCTTAATGACTAGAAAAAAAGACATATGGTTGTGGCACAAAAGATTTTGTCATGTGAATTTTGACAACATGATGAAAATAAGCAGAAGGAGAAATGTAAGAGGCTTACTGATGATGACAAAGCCCGACAACATCATGTGCAAGAATTGTCAAAAAGGTAAAATGGAAAAGTCTAGTTTCAAAATTAAAACCCATACATCTGATTATATTCTAGAATTAGTCCATACTGAACTATGTGGACCAATGAGGACAAAGAGTTATTATGGAGATAGATATTTTATTCTCTTTGTTGATGATTCCTCTAGAATGATGGCAGTTATGTTTCTAAAAGATAAATCTGAAACATTCAAGATGTTTAAATGGTATAAGGCTATGGTAGAGAAACAAAGTGGTAAGGATCTAAAATGTTTGAGATCAGATAGAGGAGGGGAATTTATATCAGATGAATTCACTAATTTATGTAATGAGCATGGTATAAAAAGACAAGTTTCTGCACCAAGAACACCACAACAAAATGGGATTGCTGAGAGAAGGAATAGATCAATAGTTGATTGTACTAGAACACTGATGATAGAGAAAGGCATCACCCAAATCTTCTGGAGGGAATCTGTCAGTACTGTTGTCTACACACTGAACATAGTACAATTGAAGAAGGACACAAAGAAGACACCTTATGAGCTATGGTATGGTAAAACACCCAATGTAAGTTACTTTAAAATCTTTGGTAGTCAATGTTATATCTTAAAGGATGATAGAAATGGAAATCTTGATGCCAAAAGTGATGAAGGTATCTTTCTAGGGTATTCTACCAAGAGCAAAGCTTATAAATGTCTTATTAAGGCTTCTAACAAAATTGTTGAAAGTGCAAATGTAAAGATAGATGAATTTGCAGAAAAGAATGAGCTGCAAAGAACAAAAGAACTAGAGGACTACAACAAGTTTGTATACTGTGAAGAACCCAACACTCTGCTTGAGAAATAGTGCTTAATTCTAGAACAATAGAATGTTGCAACCGACGGTTAGGATAATGATTAAAATAATGTTCAAGGTGATGAAGAACAGAATGAAGATCTAAATGATGATCAAGATGATACACAAAGAGTTGTACCTTTACTTGCAAGATATGTAAGAAGGAATCATCCAAAGATCTAGATCATAGGAGATAAGAAAGCTGGTACAAGAACAAGAAGTAAGTCTTTAAACTCAAATTGTTTAATTTGTGAGTTTGAACCAAAATCTGTCAATGCTACACTTGATAATGAAGAATGGATAAGTGCTATGAATGATGAGATTGAGAAGATTAAGAAGAACAATACATGGTCACTTGTGCCAAGACCAGATGACAAGAATGTCATCGGTACAAAATGGATATTAAGGAATAAGCTAAATGAGAATGGAGAAGTCACAAGAAACAAAGCAAGACTAGTATGCACAAGAGGAAGGTATAGACTATGGAGAGACCTTTGCACCCATTGATAGGCTAGAAGGTGTAAGAATACTACTTGATTATGCTGCATTCAAAGGATTCAAGGTATACCAGATGGATTTCAAATTAGCATTCTTAAATGGAATACTTGAAGAAGAGGTATACATTGAGCAACCAGAAGGGTTTGTCAATCCAGACAAGAGAAACATGGTATGTAGACTTCACAAAGCCTTGTATGGATTGAAACAAGCTCCTAGAGCCTG
>MU226766.1:399123-423778 GCA_018584345.1 Thuja plicata
AGAGAAACTGATGAAGAATAACTTCATATAGTCCTGATCAATCAAGCTGAAGGAGAGCTAAGGAATTCTGTAGACACCGATGAATAGTGAGCACAACATCACAGAGCAAAAAGTGTGGAGCACAAAGGATTGAATTGATACATTGGTCAGAGAGGTAATGTACTTAAATAGATCTAAAAATCTGCAATTCAAAGTTGCAATATGAATAGGTCATAGTGTTTCATTTTAACCATTGAAACATCAAGTCTCTTAACCGAGTAGGACTTAACAATCTTCTATATATTGAGGTACATCCCAAGGAGTGCCAAAAAGGTTGATTCATGAAAGTAGCATTGGATTTGCCCAATACCTATTGACAATCTAAGAAGGAGGCTGATTCAAGGATGGTAGCAATAGATGCCCAATACTAAGTGACAACCTCTATGTATAAAATCCTCTAACAAGGTCACACTTAACAGTGTGTTTGTAACCTTTAACAAGGTTGGCTCCTAACAGGGCTCACTTCAGAAGAGTGAAAATTTGGGGTACCGGTCCCAGTGGTTTTTCCCCTAATATGGTTTCCATGTTAAAAATCTAGGTGTTATGTGTGTATGATTCATTTGTTTATTGTTTTGTATCCAACATAGTTAACACTAGATTGATCGATATACTCTGCTTATTTACTGAGTTTTGGTAAATAGTTATACTGCTTATTGGTAATCAAGAAAGAATAAGGACTGACAGAGCAAACCGACAGACAGTTAATCATTATTAGTATTTAATGGAATGCATCTTGTAGGGACATAATAATCTGAGGTTTATAGATTGGTGGTTAAATTTTGAAGGATAAATTTTTGAGGCCAATGATTCACCCCCCCCCCCTCTCAGTTATTACTAACATAGGGGACCAAAAGAACATATCTTCTAGGTGATTACTCTCAGTTAGAAATTCATGTTATAAGATACATTACCAATGAGGGATGATTTTCTTACTTAAATTTCATACATTTTAAGCTTTTGAGTCATTTGTGGCATGGCCGCCTGGTAAATGTGCCCAATTTTCTTTACTCTTTGTTAAATTTGAGTTATGAGGAAGTTAGAAAGGGGAAGCTAAATGCAGCCACACACCATGGGTTTATAAGACTCTTGGTGGAAAGATCTTTGTGGTATATATCTCCTATGACTTGGGATGAGTTTATCGTCGCACCCCATGTACAATTACATGGTGAAGGGCCACAACCTGTAATTCAAGAAGCACAGGGAAATGTCCCTAATGAGGTCATTCCTGACAATGATGAAACTACTATTCTAGAAGATTCACACTAAATCCCTTCTCCTTCAGGAGATGATACAAAGAAAATGGCATCAAGTAATCCAAATCCTAGCCAAGGGGGTGGTGAAACCAAGTGTTCTACAGATTTGCAGACTCCAACAATAAAACAGAGTGCCAAGAGGAAAGAAAAGGGCAAAGAAAAAATGGTTGAAGATGCAATGGAATAAACTATTGTTTTGCCTGAAAACCATGTTTATCCTACAACTATTCCTATAAGAAAGCAAAGGACATCACAAAAGTGCCCTACAACACCTATTGACACTCCTCTATGGCGAAGTGTTCATTTGAACACACAATAAGCAGACAAAAAGGACTCACCTGCGATGACTGGTTTGTTCCTGATAATCATATTAAAGAGTCTTTGAAGGACCATCCATAAGTATGTAGCCCATGTGTAGAGTGTCCTGATATGATGGAAGAGGATCCTATAGCCAATAAACTAGACATGAAAATAGAGAACACAGAAACAATGTACATAGAGACAGAGAACAAAGAAGGAGACAATATACCTTCTTCTCGTTAAGAAGATGTTCCAGGGAATGATGCCCTCGTGCCAACCTATGATGAGTTAACAATTGATGAAATAGAAGTAGTCAAACAAGAAACAGAGCAGGTCACCCCAAGGAAGAAAGAATAGGTAACACTTCAATCCCTCTCCATTGACTATTTTACACAAATGTAATATGAAAAGTCAATGTGGGAATTGGAAAGAGATAAATTGAAAAGGGAAATAGGTTGAAAATACTAGGAAGTACAACTTTTGCAAGTCAAGTTAGATTCGGTCACAAAATTAATTCCTCAGCTGATAGAATGCAGACCACCTCCTAGGGTCTATGCATTGTGTTTAAAAGAACAAATTTTAATGTTTAAACTAATGAGAGTTCTTAGAGATTTACACACAAGCGTAAGCTCACCACATGAATTTGTGGTTTCATATGAAGGATCACCAAATTGCATTAGGAATTTATCATGTGAACTTTATTTGCACAACTATGATGTTCTCTTCGATACCAACTGGAACCCCCTATAGTTTTTTGGTGACATTAACCTATTTTCTTGTTGGCGAATAGATTTGTCTCCACTTTCATCAAATTCTATATTGACTCTATGTCCTTTTGAAGAAAAATAATCCTACAATGGTTGAGTAAGCATGGGATAACTGCTTCTCTCTGAATTAGGTAAGTTACAGCTCCCTCTTAGGAATATCAAATGAATTTCCAAACTAAAGACTAACACATGTACTTTTAACCTGAAAGCACGTAAGGATATCTCAGATACTCTTAGGTATCAAGGTATTTTTTAGGGATTTCAAACATAGAATAAAATTTAAAGAAAAATACAGTTCCTTCAACTATCTTAAAATTAAACTTTTACGAAACTAGAAACAAGAATTATATGGAAAGATGGACGATTTCCACACATTTACGAATAATACATAGCAAAAAAAATATTAATTCACAAAGTAATCAATATACCATGAGTTCAAATACATAGATTCAAACCAAGCTTTGCATTAAAATATTATGCTTGTTTAGAACAAAGTCTAAGACAAAACATAGATTACTGTATCTTCCCATTCAATTCTTTCCACAACAGAAAGCTTTAAAATAGTACTAAAAAAGTTGCTAAACTAAGATTAAATCCAAAAAATCTAACCCTTCAAAAGCTTTATGCCCCAGCATATATATTTTTGCGATTCCAGGAGGCCTCCCTTTAAACTCGGGCTCTCGGATCAACTAAAAATGAATGGTTATAAACCAGTAACTAAAAAGAGTAACAGTTTAAAGACAGTTGTCCCATAACCAAAAATAGCTTAAAACATAAAAGACTTGCATGATTCCAGCTACTTGTCTTCAGACGTGGCTTCCTGAAATAGCTTCTAGCTTTTGAATGTGCTCACCAACTACTGAATTGGATGAGAATGTAAACCCTTCAAACCAGTCAGCTTAACTTGGTATGCATTATTTTCCTACTTAAGCTCCCAAATCTTCTCTAACTGTCTAGGTAACTTCCCTCTATTCAGGTATAGCATGGATTCTACATTGGCTATCTTGGTGAAATCTTGGTGTTGGTTCTTCTTTTTCTAGGACACTATTCATAGTATACTCAAAGCTCTTAATTATGGTATTGACGTTCTTGTTTCCTTCTTCAAACTGAAGGATACCTGACGGATTTACCACTTTGATATCCTTCAATGCATTAGTGTGCATTTCCTTGATTTCCTTTTTTATGGCATGCAATCTCGAGACCGCAGTTCTGAATAAGGTACCTTTCCAGCTCAAATTCTTTTCAATATGAACAGCATGCAAGCATCTACCATCTTCATCTAATTTTTTGATAGGAATTTCACCACTTTGTATTCCTCTATCTCAATAACCTGAGATATGATGGATGTGCACTTTTCTTCATCTCACTCCCATCCTAGAATTAAATTTTGAACTTCTCCAATCAACGCCTCTCCTTCTATATAGGTGGTGATGAACTCCTAAATAAACTTGTTCCCTTCCAATATAACACTCTTGACATAATTTTTCATTGCTTCCATTAGGGCTCTGCCCTATTGCATCTGCATTAGTAACTGTTTACGATCCACTGAATTGGGATCAAAGTCTTGCAGAGATTGATCCAGAGGCAGTGCCCCAACATCACTGAGTGAGCTAAGGAACTCAGCCATTGTAACCACAAGTTGTTTGAGCTCACATTTTTCCTTTCCATCTTTTTGAGATTGGTCGAGCATGTGGTCTGCAAAAAATTTGAACAAGTAGTCCCTGGTATCTCTGTTCAGTACACCAAACTCCATCTTTGTAACCTCAAAATATTCTATCGTAGGTTCATGAACCCCTTCCTTTTGCTTGAACATTGTGATCTTTGTGGTCACCTTTCCTGTAGTGGGATCTTTAATTAGTTTGGTATTACTTTTAACCCTTTTTTCCTTTTGGGAATGAGAAACATACTTGGTAACTATCTCTTTGAATGGTAAGGAGATGGGCTTAAAGCTGTGTTTTCTATTCACCAAATCCATTATCCAAGGAGGAACTATACTAGAAACCAACCTATTATCAATTGTCTTGGCAGGTGTTACATTCTCCTATTAAACTTTAGGTTTATCAGGAAACATCTCTTGATCTTTCTTATCATGTTCTAGTGAGAAAGAGATGTCTTCATCATTGACGTCAATATCAATATAGCTAGAATCTGGAGAAGCCATTTATGCTAAACCTTCAAACTTGGCTCTTGACCTTGTCCAGGGTGTGGTAGGATATCCACTGGAGGTTAATTTATTTTTAGACAAAGGAATATTACCTACATAAGTGATCAAGAGGGAAGCGTTAGAAGGATTAGGTAACACTTCAACTAAGATGGAACTTGCATTAGATTTATTAGGAGACATAATACTTGTTCTGTCTTGTTTTCTATTTTTTAACCAGACATCTGTGTAGGCTAAAATTAACCTAGCCCTTAACTTCATGTCCTCCTCTTCTTCCCTTTTCTAGTATACTTTCGGCAAAGCCTCTATGTTTGAACCATCAAAGCCAGGTTTAATGATTTCAGAATTATCTTCTTCAGGCCAGCTACGTTGAACTTCAACTGCAGGGTTTTGATATGGGGGATCAATAATTTGGAATGATCCTTGTTTTTAATTGCCTCTTCATCTCCAATATCTTCCCACAAATCTTCAATATGCAGGTTCAATTTTGACTGGGTACTCAAGTTGAAAGCCTGCCTTGCGAATCCTTTATTGTCAAAACCTCTCCTTGGTTCATAAAATTGCATGTGGAAACCTACCATATTACTGCCTATTACTAAGGCGTCGATCATTTCTTGCATTTCATAGTTCCAATTTTAATTGGGAACATAGAATCCCATTTCTCCTCTGGAAGATTATTTTTTATCACTGTGAACATTTGTCTACAAACCTCTGCTAAAATAAAGCAGTCAGAGCTGAACCTTGACAATTTAAGGGGTTCTTCATCAAAACCCCCAACTCTCACATAGGTGAACTGTGGAAACTGGATATAGAAACTATCGTAACATTGAAATAGTTTATGTGATTTTGGGGAAATCCTTTGATTTGGGGTTTCGGCTAGCTGGTAACACAATTTTCCGAGGAAGACATCATGAACTCTTTTGTAGTCCTCTAGGACTCTATCTCTCCTCAACAAGGGGAAATATTAAAAAATGCTTATGTTTTTGCTCCATTCATGGGGAATCCTGACAAGATCTTTAGTGCATGCAAGACAATATGTCAAGTACGAGGACATGTAAAATTCCTTCTATATCGCCTATGCCTGTTTGAGTTGGTCTCTTAATGAACTTGCAATCATTTCAGCCCAGTCTAGATTTTGCTTCCCTTCCAAAACAATCTATGAAATGGTACATCCAGTCTTCAAAAAGGAGTACTTGCTCTGACCCTTTCACTCTGTGTAACAAAACCATTATATCATGAATGTGGGGTTTCATATGGTCTTCACTCAAAAACTTGGGCAATATGGACCCTCCCCTATAGTTTGACTCAGTCCACTTACGAACAATATTACTACGCTTCTTGTCACTTCCTTCCCAAAATTGAGCAAGTGACTGGGTTTGGGTAAAGATGGAAAAAGCCTCATCAAGAAGCTTGAAAACTAACATTATTGTCTCTCTATTTATAGTCAAGAGACTTCTTCCTTCATTATCTAACACACTCTTAGACTTGATGTCATAGTAGTTTATACACTGATGAACTAGCTCTAGAATTATCACAACTAGGGGAAAAGCAGTGGATTAAAGAAACTCGTTGGACATGGGCTCTAGAGTATGTGTTCTCTCTACAAAAACTTTGAAATTTTCTATCATCCTCTCTACTTCAACTCCCAACAAATCGGTGTTTATGATCACTAGGGCTCTACATTCCAGATTCACAGTATTTGCAAAGAAATTCATGCTACACCTCATTTTCCTTTCCCAAAACAAATAAAGAACTGAAATCCCTTGAAAACACACTACCACACAGAAAATAGGAAGCAAAAGGAGCCTTTTCATCATTTACCTGTACTCTGTTGACTCAGAAAAACAAAAGCCTATGTCCTTCATAGCCGAGACTCCACAACCTAGCTCTGAGAAGAAATAAGTTGAAGGACATAATTTAAAGAATTCTCACCCTACTAAAATATAACCAAAGAGATGAATATTAAATGCAGCATGTAGGCTAGTGTGGATTGAATCTGATGATGTGACGTCTAGTGATTGCTTTGTTTAATCAAACCACTTAAGTCATCATTACTTTCCATTTAATGTCACTACTTTACTTGTGCTGAAATAATGTCTGCCTTAACTCACATTGCCAGCTCGTAATTCCCCCATGGCTACCATCCCTTCAAAAATGATCATACCATCACTCGATAATTACTGCTCTGATGTATCATGTCAACTTTCACCTCAGCTATCACATCAATCTTTGATTCTACTAAATTTTCCTTTGAACTTCTTTGAACTACTTCGAATCAAGGTTCAAAGTAGTTCAAAGTGGTTTGATGTTGTGGCATGATGTAGCATGGGCCCCACCTGCAATCACTGATGTTAGACCAAAATCTTTGATTGAACTGCTTTGTACTACTTTGAACTAAGGTTCAAAGAGGTTCAAAGTGGTTCATGAAGAATCAATAACTACCAACACTTGGTCAAGAAGAGCTGAATTCAACAAGATGGGTTCATGAAACATTGAGGTGATTAACTCAAAGGCAAAGCCGACATTGAAAGACTCTTTTAACATGAACTTTTCTGGAAAAGAGGAAACTGGGAAAGAATTAAAAATACCAAAAGGGTCAAGGACACCTTTACCATGGTGACTCAAATAGGCCCTACCATTGGCTCGGTCTAGCGGACTACATGTTGCCAAATATGCAAAGAACTCTAGATTATTGGTTTTGCAAAAACAAGGGAAAGAAATGACACACGCGACTACACCTAAGGAAAGTGGGAAAGCTAACTATTATGTATAAAGGAACTCAGAACAACATTACAACATGAACAATTTGAGGTCCTACCCATTATAAGTGAAAGGAATATTAATACCATCTTGGTAGGACAGATGGAAAGCGTTAGAACCAATTTCTTCTAAAATGATGAACGAGCCTTTCCATAAAGACTCAAACTTCCCATGAGATCCCTTAGGTGCCCTTCTCTTATCCCACAACAGAACTTCATCCCCTTTTGTAAATTTATGTGCATGGGCTCTCATATCAAAAATTTGCTTGACTTTCAGCTGATGCCATGTAATGTGATCTACCAAGTCATTTCTTTCTTCCTCCAACTTATTTAGGTACATGATGCACTTTTCTAAAGAACTTTGAAAATATTGATCTTCGATCACAGATTGCAGCTTGGTTGTAGACAATTCTAAAGGTAAGGATACGTGAGCCCCAATCCCATACACAAGCTCAAAAAGAGTCATGGCAATAGCTCTTTTGGGAGCAGTCCTATCGACCCATAAGGCTTCATGAAACTTCTTATGCCAATCACAAGGATTTTCATCCATCAATTTCTTCATTATAACTATAAGGTTTTTATTACTGGACTCCGCTTGGCCATTTCCCTATGGAAAATATTCATACAAGTGGACCAAGGATATCCCATGCTCATAAAAAAAGGCTGAGATCTCTTTTAAAGAAAAATATGTAGCATTATCTGCTACCACCTTGACTGGTATTCCAAACCTGATAAAGAGATGGTTCAATAGGAAATCATAGACAACTTGTGAATTTGTCTTCTTATTTGGAACCGCTTCCACCCACTTGGTGAAGTAGTTAGTGGTGGTTAACATATATATGTGCCCTACATTGGATAAAGGATTCAAAGGTCTATAAAAATCTATCCCCCACTATTTGAAGGGTTCATCTACTACCACTGGCTTGAGGGGCAAAGCCGCAAGTTGCGGGCGTCCAGCAAACAACTGACATTTTTCACAATTCTTGATGTAGTGATATGCATCTTTGAACATTCCCGACTAGTAGAAATGGTTCTGGAGAATTTTGAATGTTATGATGGTAGAGGAGTAGTGCCCACCACCGGCTTCATCATGGAAAGCCCAGAGTAAATGTTTATGTTGGGCAACATCCACACACCTAAGGAAAGTCCCATCAATACCCCTTTTCTATAACACATATTGAGAGATTACATACTTGGAGGCTTTCAATTTTATATTATGCCTTTCTCAAGGATTCAAGTGTCTAGGGAATTCACCATAGGTGAGGAAGTATGTCACATCTGAAAACTAAGGGTCAGTCAAACTTACTAATAACACCTTGGGGACTTCATTTACCTCTTCTTTCACCGTTTCACCATTTTCTGCTATCAATATACACAAACCTTGTCCTCTCACCAAATTTGTTGGCTTGATAGTTAAATCATATTCCTAGATTTTAGTTATCCACACTTCTCTATTATTCATCCCTATCTCCTTTTGGGTCAGGACACTTTTAACTATTATTTTTGGGACATATATTGTAGTACGAGAGTGTAATATATAGTACATGAATTGCTTTACTTCTTTTACAATGGAAAAGGCATGCTTCTCTATTTGAGAATACTTAAGTTCATGTTTCTTCATTGACATTCTCATAAAAGCAATGGGAACCTCCTGCCCCTTTTCATCTTTTTGTGTCAAAATGTCAGACAAAGTGTGCTTTGATGCATAACAATAAATAATGAAGTATCTTTTGAAATCCAGACTTGTCAAGATAGGAGCCTGGGATATTTCTACCTTAATGTCATTGAAAGCTCTCTGCCCCTCTTCACTCCACTTCAAAGGAAATTTCTCACTTAGCATGTCTACCATATGCCTGGTAGTTTCTGAAAACTCTGGGACAAAGGCCCTTAAAATTTTCACTTGGCCGAAGAAACACTTCACACCGCTTCAGCTGGAAGGCAAGTTGAGTTTCTGAATCACCTTGACCCTATCAGGATTAATTTTGACACCTTCTTTTGAAACAATATACCCTCCTCAACAAAGAAAATTGACTTCTTCAGATTTAGGGATATACCATGACTCCTGCATCTTTGCAACACTGTTTTGATGTCTCTCAAATGGTGATTCCTTCTTTTTGCATAGACAGTCAAGTCATCGAGATAAATTACAATGATCCTATTGTGAAGATCCCCGAATGAGGAATTCATCTCCCTCTGAAAAGTGGCACCAATGTTAATCAATCCAAATGGCATCCTATTGTATGTGAAAGTACCCTAGGGAGTTATAAAATTTGTCTTGTGCTAGTCCTCCTTTGCCACGCTGATTTGATAATATTTGGAATAACCATCTAACATAGACATCACCTCTAATCTTGATACGGCCTGGAGGACATGTTCCATCACTAGCAGCGTGTAATTGTCTTTGAGACTAGCTTGATTCAGATTCCAAAAATCTACACAGATTCAGATTTCACCATTGTTTTTCCTCACAGGAACTATATTGGCAATCCAGGTGGAATGGTGAATCAGGTAAATAATCCTGGCTTGCAACATCTTCTCCACCTCTTTCAATATGGCCTCAGATACTTTTGGATTGTAATTCCTCAGCTTTTGACAAAAAAGTGTGGTATTTGGCTTCAAAAGAATATGACATCTGAACTGACCACCTCTAAAGTTCTTAAGGTCTTCGTACCCCCAAACAAAAACATCTTTATATTCTATTAGTAGCTTCTTGAGATCCTCTTTCTCCTGCTAAGAACATGTCTTGCCTATCAAAATCTATTTAGGGTCACGTTCATCACCTATATTGATTTCATCATACTCCTTAGCGTTGTGAGCATGGCAGATCTTTTCTTTGACCGTACTATCATCTCTTCTTTAGAACAGATGTTCTAAAGAAATCAACCCCTTTGGAATTGTATTTCCTTTTAGCTGAATGATTCCATCATCTTCTATAGAACCTTCATAGGCCTCCTTGCACTCATTTCCAGAACCTTCAAAGTAAATATTAGCAAAATTATTAGAAAATCCTAAGAAATCATTGAGTTGAGAATCATTATCAAACACCTGCCAGTGCTCTATGTTATCTCACACTTTTGGCCTATAAATAATTTCTATTAGGTAACTTTGTGTTTTGAAGTATGGATGTGGTAAAAGCAATGAGGCTAAAACTACTAAAGAATCTGCTCTAGTATTCAGGCTTCTGGGTATGAACTCTATGGAAAAGGCATCAAAAGACTCAAGTTCATCCCACACTAGATTTCTATAGTGCTTTAATTTCTCATTCTTGACCAAGAACCACCCTCTTACCTACTTCACAATAAGGTCAGAATCACCTTTGGCAATCAAATTCTTAACTCCCCTGAGCCTTTCTTCTTCCAGCCCCAACAACAATGCTTCATATTTGGCTGTATTATTGGTATTCCTGAAATCTAGTTTAAAAGAAAAAGGAATGCACTCTCCAGCAGGAGGGATTAGCACTACTCCTGCCCCTGATCCTGAGCTTGAACAACTACCATTAAACTCCATTCTCCATAAATCTTCATCTTTTGAACCATCAGTAATAGGTTCAGGTTCACTATTAGACAAAACCATATAATTACCGGAGTGACATTCTTCAAAAAGGATCTAAGCTTTGGGATTGTATGAAGGAATTAATGTATACTTTTTTTGGGGTTCGAGTTCAAGCTTTATTTTCTTTTTACCCACTGGGATAACTGCTTTAGACCAATCCATCTTTATATCACCCCCCATATCTTTGCAGAAGGTTTTGCTAAGCAACATACCATAGCTAGCTAGAATATTTTCCACTTGGATTGTCAATTTAAAATGCTTATCTAGGCACGCAACAAGGATAGATTGCGCATCTTTGACTTGAACCATCAAAGGTTCTTGCTTCCCATCAATAGAATAACAATGGTTGAATATCTTGGTTAAGGTAAGACTGAGGGCTTTAGCAACTGGGGTAGTCATTATACTGTCAGAGGCACCAGAGTTGATGATACAATTGCTAAGTTTTTGCACGTTCAATAGTAAAGAGATGTAGAAAGGATTTGGCTTCTTCTCTTCTATTTAATTTTCTAAAGAATCAACATGAGGGACTTCTTAGGGTGTTTGTGGGGTATCTTTAGACACAAAAATGGGAGGTTCTTCGACTGTGGTTGTTTCTCCTATCAATGGTTTTTTCAATTGGGCATTCAGGCTTGATTCTCCTTTCACATACCTAACCAGTTTTTCAAGCTCCTTTGGGTTCATTCTTAAATATTCCACCGAGAAGATGGAAATAGAGGTTGTTTTGCAAAATTTGACCAAATCAAAAGCAGGAGGAGAAGGAGGTTTGTTACCTTTTTGTAGGATTTTGATTCCTAGGCTTCTTGAACTTGACGAGGCATCACCACTTCTAGTTTCTTTGCCTTTTGGATAAGCATCAGATGTACTAGTGCCAGGAGAGAACTTTTGGTTCCTTTGATTTCTTGTAAGGAATGCGCACGAAGGATCTTGTAGAGTTTCCAATATGTTTCCACCTTTATTGGAGTCTGACTCATATTCTAGATAAAAAGAGCTTGAATGCCTGATGTCAGAAGGAGTCTTTTCTTCTTGATATTATTCTACCCCAATGGTGTCTTTAGTTGCATTTATCTAAAGACACCTCAGCCAGTTTGGACATGTTTTTCCATCATGATCAGTCATCAAATGAAAGGAACACATGGCTTCTTTAGGTGTTGGTTCAATCTATAGTCTAGGTCATGAACTTGTCAGGAGAGGAGTCTTCCCATGAGATGAGCCAAATCACTTGCAACTGACATCTTGGTATGGAGATTGATATGGGGAACTGGTCCTATTCTGTTGCCTTTTAAGCATTTCCATTTCATTCATCAACCTCTACATCAGAGGATCTGTTGGAGCAAAGGAAGAGGCGCCTGGGGATTGGACATCCCTCTTCCATTTTCCTGTTGTGATAAACATATCTTCAAGCTGAATAGCTTGTCTTTGTGTCGCGTTCAAATAAACTACTCCATCTTTTAGTAGGTGAAAACTTATATCGGGGGAACCGCATTGAAAAAGAAAATCTTCTTATTTTCATCACTGGGGGCAGAATTTGTGGGGATTCTTTGTAATATCCTCTTGAAATTGGCTACAAATTCCCACATAGGTTCATGTATCTCTTTTTTAGTTGGCTTAACTGAAGCAAAAATGATATTTCATTATCAAGAGTTTTAAACCTTGCTTCGAAAGCATCCTTCATATCATTACAACTGGTAATTGAGCCATGAGGCAAATGATTGAACCAATCAGCTGCAACATTAGTTAAGGTTATCACAAAAAGTCTAACCACAATCTCTTGAGTAGGAATGTTGATAATACCCATGCTCTGTGAAAAGCACTAAGATGATCTTCTGTAGTCATCTTACCATATCCATTGAACTTGGGTAAGACCTAGTTGGCCCCCTTGGAAAGAGCAGTGGGAGCATTGGCTCCTAGGTTCAAAGGGCCTATGTTTTGACCCCACAGCTAGTTTGCGGCCATGAGTGGATACTGAAATTTTAGAGGTTGAGTATTGAAAAGTGAGGGTATCACAATACCTAGAGGGATAACATCTTGAACAATTGGTGATACAATGCGGCCAGCAGGGGGCGAGGAAGGTCTACTACAAGTCTGGGTTTTCCTTTTCTTAGGAGTATTAAAATCAAGGAAAAAACTCAATTTTTTCAAGGCTTCAAAATCTACATCAATCTGACCTTTGTTCTGGTCACCTCTTGTATATCTTTTCTCAGCCAGCTTAGTATCTAGACTAACTCTCAATTTCTTCTAAGGAGCTCAAGCTGCCCGATCCACAACATCAACTTCTTGAGCAATAGGGAGTCCTCTCAGCCACTCCCCAATCTCTTCTTCTTCTTTTATGACCAAATAGATGTGTTGATATTGTTGATTATTTGTCCTTAACTTCCAAGCCAAAGCATTGAGATTGACGATGATTTCCTCTTGAGTGTCTAAGAATTATAAGTCTGGTTGTAGAACCGGAGGAACTTCTTCTTGACCTGGTATTACAACAACAGGCAATATCATGACTTATCCATTCAACAAAATACAATTGCACACTAGTTTTCTTAACTTTCCCCAGTAGAGTGACCAAAAATCTGGTGGTGAACTGTTTGTCTCCACTTTAATCAAATTCTATATTGACTCTATGTCCTTTTGAAGAAAAATAATCCTACAACAGTTGATTAAGCATGGGATAATTTCTTCTCTCTGAATTAGGTAAGGTACAACTCCCTCTTAGGAATATCAAATGAATTTCCAGACTAAACACTAACACATGTACTTTTAACCTGAAAGCACGTAAGGATCTCTCTGATGGTTCAAAAGATGTATTTTTCAGGGATTTCAAACATAGAATAAAAGTTAAAGAAAAATGTAGTTCCTTCAACTATCTTAAAATTAATCTTTTACGAAACTAGAAACAAGAATTATATAGAAAGATGGAAGATTGCCACACATTTACCAATAATACAGAGCAAGAAATATATTAAATTGCAAAGTAATCAATATACCATGAGTTCAAATACACAGATTCAAACTAAGCTTTGCATTAAAGTATTATGCTTGTTCAGGACAAATTCTAAGACAAAATGTAGATTAATGTATCTTCCCATTCAATTCTTTCCATAATAGACAGCTTTAAAACAGTACTGAAAAAGCTGCTAAACTAAGACTAAAACCAAAAAATATAACCCTTCAAAATTTGTATGCCCTAGCATCTATAGTTTTGTGATTCTGGGAGGCATCCCTTAAAACTCGGCCTCTTGGATCAACTGAAAATGAACGATTATAAACCAGTAACTAAAAAGAGTAACAATTTAAAGACAATTGTCCTATAACCAAAAATAACTTAAAACATAAAAGACTTGCATGATTCCTGCTACTTGTCTTCAAATGTGGCTTCCTGAACTAGCTTCCAGCTCCTGAATGTGCTCACCAACTCCTGAATTGAATGAGAATGTAAACCCTTCAGACCAGTCAGCTTAGCTCGACATGCATTCTTTTCCCACTTAAGCTCCCAAATCTTCTCTATATGTCTGGGTAACTGCCCTCTGTTCAGGTATAGCATGGATTCTATGTTGGCTATCTTGGTGAAATCTCGAGCTGTTGGTTCTTCTTTTTCAAGATACTATTCATATTATCATCAAAGCTCTTGATCATGGTATATATGTTTGTGTTCCCTTCTTCAAACTGAAGGATACCTAATGGATTTACCACTTTGATATCCTTCAATGCATTAGTGTGCATTTCCTTGATTTCCTTTTTTATGGCATGCATGCTCGAGACTAGAGTTTTGAACAATGTACCTTTCCAACTCAAATTATTTTTCAATATGAACAACATGCAAGCATCTACCATCTTCATCAGAAAAGCAGTGGCTTGAAACAAGCTGCTAGACACGAGCTCTAGAGTATGTGTTTTCTCTACATAAAATTTCAAATTTTCTATCATCCCCTCTACTTCAACTCCCAACAAATCAGTGTTGTGATCACTGGGGCTCTACATTCTAGATTCACAATATTTCCAAAGAAATACATGCTAGACCTCATTTTCCTTTCCTAAAACAAATAAAGAACTGCAATCCCTTGAAAACACACTACCATGCAGAAAATAGGAAGCAAAAGGAGGCTTTTTGGCGTTAACCTATACTCTGTTGACTCAGAAAAACAAAAACCTATGTCCTTCGCAGTCGATACTCCACAACCTAGCTCTAAGAAGAAATAAGCTAAAGGACATAATTTAAAGAATTCTCACCCTACTGAAATATAACCGAAGAGATGAATATTAAATGTGGCATGTAAGCTAGCGTGAAGTGAATCTAACAATGTGATTTCTGGCGATTGCTTCATTTAATCAAACCACTTAAGTCATCATTATTTTCCATTTAATGCAACTACTTCACTTGTGCTAAAATAACGTCCACCTTAACTTACATTGTCATCTTGGAATTCCCTCGTGGCTACAATCCCTTCAAAAATGATCATACCATCACCTGATAATTAGTGCTCTGATGTATCACATTACCTATCACCTCAACTGTCACATCAATCTTTGAGTTTGCTGAATTTTCCTTTTAACTTCTTTGAACTACTTTGAACTGAGGTTCTAAGTGGTTTGCTACCGCGGCATGACATAGCACGGGCCCCACATGCAATCACCGACGTTAGGCCAAAATCTTTGATTGAACTACTTTGAACTTCTTTGAACTGAGGTTCAAAGTGGTTCATGAAGAATCAATAACTACCAATATTTGGCCGAGAAGAGCCGACTTCGACAAGACGGGTTCATGAAACATTAAGGCAATTAACTCAAAGGAAAAGCCGACATTGAAAGACTCTTTTAACATGAACTTTTCTAGAAAAGAGGAAATTGGGAAAGAATTAAATATACCAAAAGGGTCAAGGAAACTTTTACCATGGCGACTCAAATAGACCCTAACACTGCTCTTCTTTCTTGGTCCAGAAATGAAATAAACTATGGGGAGCAATTAAGTAAATATAGGGGAGTTGAGAAATTTGTTACACTTCCCTTGTGACCAGAAAGTGGCACTCCCTGCAGACTATATTGTGATAGGATGGAAATACTTTATGGACTGTAGGAATCTACACACAGGAAAAGGATTTTAGGCAACCGAGAGGAGAGTTTTGTAGAATTTGAGAAACTCTCATTGGCAGAGGGAAACATGGTAGTAGAAGGATTAAGACAAAGGCGGGATAGGTTAACACTGGCACTAATGAAGGATGAGCCTCACAGCCTCATCAACCTTTGAGATGCAATGCAATGAGTCCAATGGTATATACACCTAGGACACCAACCACGACCTGAGAGGTGGCTCCCTCTTTCCTTTCAGCCTCCTCTTTTCCTATGGTCACTATACAACTATGTAGATAATGAGGTGGATGAACAGTTGGAGCTGAGTTGATGGATCAAGGTGGAGTGCACAAATGGATACTACTAGCATGTGGGAACCTCTATGAGTGGAGAAACTCAGGAAGGAGATCTCCGGGTGCTTGAAAAGATCTAGAATGTCTCAGTGCCTGAGGGTCGACACTAGTCTTTGTAGGGGAAGAATGATAGGGCATCTTAATGTCATATTTCAGATGCCCTAGGATAGCTTTTGCTAGGACCTTTTTCCCTATTTTATCATACTTTCTCATAAAATTTATGCTCAATTTTACTATTATGTGGCATGCTGCCACTAGACCTATGAGATGGTTAGAACACAATTAATATGCTATGCTTGGATGAATATTCTATGTTACTTACTTTGGAATTATTATTATGTCTTTATGAATGAATTAGTTGTTTGAACATAAATAATGCATGTCTATTTTGGTGTTGATTACCATAAATGTCTCTATCCTAACATTTGGAGTGCAGCGCATCAATATAGCAACTGTCATCTTGACCAGGTAAAATGCTCCCATGCGTTGGATGCCCGACCCGGTCTTGCAGTAGGTTCACATGGAGAAACATTAAGCGTAACACTAACAAGTGGATCTTGGGTGATTAAGGTGACAACAGTCGAGCAAAGACCGAGGGAACATAATGAATTCTCTGAAGAAATCTAGGAGAAAGTGGAAAGTTAGATTTGTTGTCAAAAGTAACTCTTTCCTCTTTCCTAGACCTATTATATTTCCAGCTTTATAATTTCCCTTTCTATTGGTATTATTGTAATAAAAGCTCTGCCTATTTCTATGACATGATTAGTTAGCAGTTAGATATTTTTCTTCTTTAAATAAAGCCCCTCTCTTGTGTGAGAAGGAGGGTGTTATCAGTTATAGTTTCCACTCTATTGTTTTATAGTTATTATGAATCTTGTAATTCACTTTTTCAATCAATAGAAAATGAAGTGTTGATCTTTAGTTTAGTGTAATTGAGTTTGGATACTCACTCAAGGGTGCCCACTTGGTGAGGAAACCATGTTAGTTAGTTAGAATCATTTGCATGTAGTTTCAGTTTCCTGCATCTTGGTATCGTAATTTTGGTGTTAACACAATTCCTACAGCCAAAGCCGCAGAATAGTCCAATACTTCCTACAGCCAAAGTGGCAGAAGTGTTGAAGCATTATAGTTGTGTTTTCAAGTCTTTATGTTTTCAAGTTGTTGTATTCCTTCAGCATCTTTACTTCCGCATTTCCTTTCCAGTATCCATTTCTTGCACCTATAGACTAGTTTCATTTCAAAGCAATTTGTTTCCTGTAGCCATAGCGTGGTCTGAGTATAATCCTTGGTGCATATATCTTGCTGACCCATTTCAAGTAATACTTCCCTGGGTTGATAAATTAAATGATTTTTTTATAAAGGAGGATAGTTTCTTGGTAGGACGCCAAATCCCTGAGTCATGGCAATTGCCTATTTTTTGATCCCTTAATAGAACTGATCAGGATGCACCTGAAGAACCAAATACCACTACAAGGAAACAACTAGAGGAGGAAGAAGAAGAAAGGACAGGAGAGAAAATTTGGAGATGAGGGAAGCTTTGGAGAAGGAAGAAGAAGGGGAGAAGGAGATGGAAGCCCAAAATGTAGAAGAAACAACCTTCATTCTAAAGATTGTCATGTATGATCCGATCACTGCATTCACCAAACCCACATGGTTCACCAAGGAAATACAACCAAGGAAGAGGATACATACATGGTGGTCTTAGGCCATAATTTTGACAATGGTGAATCTAGTACCCTATCAAGAAAAATTTCCTATATCACTCAAGACCATAGAGGCTAAAGGAAGGCATAGGTTGCAGTACCCACAATAAGCACAAACGAATTAAAGATTACTCTAGAAGATTACACTTTTGAAGAGGTTGACTTAGGTGAACCTACTAGAGAAGGGAGTAAGACATTGGCGGCACTAGGATTGAAACATGTTGTCAGATTCATGGATTTAAACAAGGAGAGAATAAAATCATTAACAGAGAAAATGAATCATTGAAGAACTTTATTGTTAAGATAGTAGGACCCATTAACTTAGACTACCCGAAAGCCTCATTATAGGCTATCTGAGAGAAGAGAGCTACAATAGAATCGCTGATAGGTGTACAAAAAAATTTCATTCATCCCTGTACAAATTGGAAGGTTGATTTTGAGAAATTCAGAGAGAGCGCCATCACAACAATTTTGAATCCCTTAAGAGTTATCCTCGAGGAGGTTACCAAATTGGTGGACATAATGGGAAAAGAGGAAGGACTGGTTGTGAAAATTGAGAAATGGAAGAAGTTTCTTAAAGACCTAAAGGTAATAAGGAATAAATGCTTCCAAAGGTTGGTCAAACTATATGAGGGATCAAAGTTGGACAATTTTGAGACCTGGATCAAGGACATAGCTAAGACAGTATAGGTCTACTAGAAATTCCTAGGTGGGGTCAACAAAAGGCATGAAGGAGTCACGATGTGAGTCAAGAAGATGGATAAATTCTTCAAAAGTGTCATCATAGACTTATATGAAGATGACAGAAATTAAATTTTGTATACGATAAAGAACACTGTGCAACAATTCATGGGGATTTTGGCTGGTATCAATACCAAGGAGTGATGTCTAAAGAATGTCATTTGGGTAAGTTAATTACTTCTACTTTCAAAAGAAAGTCTTTTTCATCTGATAGCATACTTGATTTGGTTCATAATGATCTTTGTGGGCCTATGAGACAGAGAAATTATCTAGGTGGTAGATATATCATATTATTTATCAATGACTATTATAGAATGATGTGGGTAATTTTCTTGAAGAAGTCTGATGCATTCCATAAATTGAAAACATTCAAGGCACTGGTCGAGAAAGAATTAGGTAAGAAATTGAAGTGTTTAAGGTCTTATAGAGGAGGTGAGTTTACTTCTATAGAATTTGTTAAGTATTGTGAAGATAATGGAATCAAGAGACAAATGTCTACACCGAGGACTCCACCAAAAAATGGTGTTGTGGAGAGGAAGAAAATAATTATAGGAGATGTTGCAAGAACAATGTTAATTCAAGGTGATGTACCAAAAATTTATTGGAAAGAAGCAATTAGTATTGTTGTTTACACACTAAACCAGGTACAAGTAAGGAAAGAAATCAATAAGACACCTTATGAGATAGGTATGGTCACTCACTTAATGTTAAATATTTCAAAGTCTTTGGCAGTAGATGTTACAAAAGAAGAAGCTCCTAGATCTGAACTGATGATACCTAGGTATGTGAAGATGAATCAATCTATTGATTAGATTATAGGTGATAAGAATGTAGGTGTTCTAACCAGAAGAAAGCTCAGAGAAAGTACTTGTTTAATTTCAAAGTATGAGCCTAAGACAGTGAAGGAAGAAATCAAGGATGAAGATTGGTTAAAAGATATGGAGGAATAAATTTATCAAATTGAGAAGGATGATACATGGACACTTGTTCCTAGACCTGCAGATAAAAATGTAATTGGTACCAAAGGGTCTTCAGGAACAAATTGAATGAAGATGAAGATGCGATCTGAAATAAGGCAAGGCTTGTATGTAAGGTCTATGTTTAAGAAGAAGGAATAGACTATGGAGAGACTTTTTCCCTAGTAGAAATATTGGAAGGGGTATGACTTCTACTTGCTTATGTTTCTTATAAGAAGTGCAAAGTTTTTCAAATGGATTTCAAGTCAACTTTCTTGTATGGAATTCTTGAAGAAGAGGTCTACATGGAACAACCCAATGGTTTTGCATTGACAGAGGACAAGGACATGGTATGCAAGCTAAAAAAAGGCACTATATTGACTAAAACAAGCCTCAAGGGCATGGTATGAAAGGTTATATTCTTATCTTATTTAGATTAGTTTTAATAGAACAAGTGATGATAGTAATGTGTACCTAAAAGTTGAAGGAGATAATTTGTTGATAGCTGAAGTATTTGTTGATGATATAATCTTTGGAGGAAATGATGAGATGAGTTTGACATTTTTTGAAGAGATGAAGGAGTTTGAAATGTACAGGATTGGGGAGATAAAATTCTTTATTAGATTGCAGGTTTCACAACTAAGAATGGTATATATCATTCAATCCAAATATGTGAAAGTAGTACTCAAGACTTTTGGTATGGATGGCTCCAAACTAGTTGGAACTCCCATGGTAACAAGATGTAAATTGTCTAAGGATGATGAATTTGATGCAGTAAATGCTACTTTGTATAGGTCTATGATCGATAAGCTGCAATATGTTGTTCATAAATAACCAGATATTGCTGAAGCTGTTGGAATAGTGACCAGATTTCAAGCAAATCCCAAGGAATCTCATATGGTTGCAGTCAAGAGGATATTCAGGATTTTGAAAGGTTCAGTTGACTATGGTATGTGGTATGCTCATAATTGTGATTTCTCTTTGAGTGTGTTTACTGATTCAAATTGGGCAAGAAATGTTGATGATAGAAAGAGCGCAAGTAGTGGTTCATTATTTCTAGGTGAAAGGCTTGTATCTTGGATAAGAAAGAAGAAATTTTTTTATCTCACAATCCACTACAAAAGAAGAGTATGCAACAAAAACTATAAATTGTACCCAAATTGCATGGAGGAATCAAATTCGTGAAGGTATCAAAGAAAAGGTGACTGAACCGGTAACTATCTTTTGTGACAATACAAGTGCAATAAATATTTCCAATAATCCTATAATGCATTCCAAGACTAAGCATGTTGGAATAATGGAACGGTGTATACTAAGAGGGGAGGGGTGAATCAGTACCCTTAAAACTTTTTATCAATTAACCCTTAATGATTTGTTCTTGCATTACCAACCATAGATGCTTTTCTTATCTTATGCATGTAATATCAAAACATAAACTTAATTGTACGTAAACATTCATGAAATGTAAGTACACATGAAACAAGAATTGGTAACGCAGAAAACCCTTGTTAGAAGGTAAAAACTGCAGTGAGGATGAAACCCACAAAGCTTCACTATCTGCAAAATGGAAGGTGTCAGTTAAGGCTAAAAGTGTGATCACTTCTAATGATCTTACCCTGTTAGGAGTAACATTTGAGACTTGTTAAGGTCTACTCTTTTAAGATATTTAGAAACACTATTAACTGTGCACTCGGTTAAGAGATTTACATAAGGATTTTTAAATCCACCTTCTTAAAGGATTTCTTGTATTTGGTACAATTGTTAGAGAGTAGTCAAAAATACTTGTTGACCTGATAGTATGCAATCCTAAATTTCTGAATATAGATCCTTTAAGTTCACAATATATATATATATATATAGTGATTGATTAATACCTTTGTTCTACTTGGTAGCCTTGAATCATGTTCTCCATAACTAATTTCATCTTTTGTTGTCCTTCTGCATAAAAGTCTCTATCTGATCCATAGATGTCTGTTGCGGCTACAATCATCAATTTTTGATTGATTTCTACATCTATTTATACAATGTATTTGACCTATTTAGGTTTCACGCTTTTCAATGAAAAATCTATGATCAAAGGTTTACAACTTGACCTTGATCTCCTAGTTTGCATGTTTTCAATAAGTTAGACTGATTAAAACAATTACATATGCTTTACTTGTCCCTCAAGAAATGGTTTTAAAGATAAGCATTAAAGCTAATTATAAAACTCAAGTGTTTTATCTGACGTGTAACTCAGATCCACATTTCTCAGAATTAAAACTGTCTCTTGGTAGACTTGTGCTTGGGTTTCTCTGTAGTCTTTGTGCTCTCGGGATCCTTTGTGAACTGTCTGTTGGTTTGCTCAGTAAACTGTGTTGTCAGTTTACATTTCAAACTGTGCTCTTGGTTTACACTATAAACTATCTATCGGTGTTCACTTGCACTTTGCATTTTCGGTGACCTCTGTGAACTATTGTGTTGGGTTGCACTATAAACCTGTCTTTCGGTGATCATGTTACCGACGATTCAAAAACTATTTCCTTTGTATAATAATGACAAAACCTATTATCCTTTAGTATTATCAATCTCCCCCTTTGGCATTAGTATCAAAAACTAATTTGTGCAAAATTGAAATATTCAGTATATACACCAAAAATGTTTACCTTGTCTATATGACTCCCCCTATGTGCATGCCTCGGTATAGTATATGTACATGTTACATTTTCCTTTATATATATATATTTCCTCTTCTAACATTTCCCCCATTCACCTTATCATTTCCTCCTTTATCATATCATTTCCCCCTTTTTTGAAAATAATGACAAAGGTGTAATACTTACAACTTGTCAAAAATGTGGGAATGAGATTTTTGAATGTCCTCCATTTGCTTCTCCCATTGCTCTTTGAGGTGCTCGAGGGTCATGATTTCTAAAGGTGAGTTTGGCGTGCATATCATATATGCTCTCTGTAACAGACATCTCTGGGGTGGCAATCAATGTTCTTGCCGAAGTCATATGTTGTAACAACAGTGTGAGATTTAGGAGTAAAATAGCATGCAGCTCGGTTACCTCATCTCAGGTTCTGCTTTGTTCTTTTTCAAGTTCAAGTCTCAACCTTTTTTCTTCTATATTCTTTCCATAATTTAATTTGAATGCATTTTCATTGGTTGTGAGACCTTGTGCACTTTCCTTAAGATCTTCATCAGTTTTAGCCAACTTGTCACTATGTTCGGTAGTGAAATTTTCTACTGTGCACAACTTTTGAATTAATTTTACTACTTCTGATACTATCGGTTCTATAGTAGTAACTAATTCAGAAAGTTTTACCTTTTGTTTTGCCACTTCCTGGAAGATTTTCTTTGTAATCTTATATTGACACTTATGCTCAGCACATTCTTCAATTACCTTGTCTGCATCTACATTTTGTGATGTGATAGTGTCGGTAAGAACTACTAATTGATCAAGTATAGGTGCACTTTGATCAATATCTATGTCAGGTACAATCTGCAATAGTATTTCCTTTGTGTTCTCCAAGAATTGTGAGTTCTTCTGCTCCTTTTTGAGTTTGTCCTGTATTGCTTTTCTTTTACAAAGCTCTCCATACTTTGTAAGTGACTCATAATCCAGTGTCCTTGGGCCATAGTTAGGTATCTCAATAATCTCATCTAATGTGACTGGAATTTGGTTCTTCTTCTTCTTCTTGGATGTGGTGGTGGAAGTAGGACTATGTATAACCATAGCAAGTTCATGTTCTTTCTCTGTCTTTAGTGATTATGTGGGAGGTGTGATGCTTTTTGTGTGCTACTTGGTATTGACCTGTTGGTTGGTAGTGGATGTCTCCACATCCACCTTGTCTGATTTTGTAACCTTTTCACCTTCGATGTTCTTATCAGTTACATCACCTTGTTTTTCCACTCCATATATATCTTTTTGTTCATCATTTGTGCTTTTCTGCTCCCCATCACCCTTATCCTCGGGTATGCTTGCATCATGGTCAGGTGTCTTCTCCTTTTCTGCTAAGATGATATTGATATCTTGTATCAATAAAGGTATTTTTCCTAGTATATTGACTTGTGCAGCATCTTGTGTTTCCTTTTCCTTTTCCTTTTCCTTCTCGGTGGCATCAATTACATCTTCATCTTTCTTTGGTTCATCATCAGAGTCAATAAGTGTTATATCTTTGATGATGACCTCTATTGAATCTCCTAATGATTGTAATAGTTGAGGTATGTCATCCATAGCCTTGCTTGCTTGTTTTGTCAGATCTACTGGATTGACATCCTCATTATAATTAATGAAGATGTGTTCCATGCTTGGTGTGGCCTCTTTCTCTTCATTATGATGGGTCTCGGTAAGTGCTAATAGCTTCTCGGGGCTTGAATCCTCCTCAGGTGGATTGAATATTGCATTCCATGTTTCATCACTTTATTTGTCAAGCTCAATTAATTTTCCCTCGAGTACCTTGTATGCTCTCATTTTAGTTGAGAATTTCCTTGCATGCTTCTTCATGATTTCATAAATTTTTGCAACTGTAGACTCGGGTGACGTAATTGTGACTAGGGATCTTTCCCTCATCTTCTTTTCTGTATGCCATGCATAAGTCCACCTTGCAGATATTCTATAATTTAGCTCTTATGGCATCATCTTATTGAATTGTATAGGTACATATTTAAATGCAATCATTACTTGAATTATGGCTTCTTCAATCTTCTTTTGATCCTCAGGAGATAAGGTTAGCCATGTTAGAGTAATTTAGCAATTGCTCTTTAGTGCTTAAGTTTCACTTAGGCAGTTTCAGTTGTCTTAGGAAAGTTTCTATTTCCTAGCAGTTGCCCGTTTAGGGTTTCGACATCCTTTATAAGGATTGTCTTCTTTGTATTTCATAAGGAGTTGTAAATCATTTCATTGTTGATAATATAGAAATCATTTCTGTCAACATGGATTTGCAGTCTCTGGCCTATCGGCCGCCTTAGCTTTCTGATCCTTCTCTCTTCTGTCTGTTTCATTCTGTGTAATAGTCTTTGCATGCAGG
>MU226766.1:441747-491419 GCA_018584345.1 Thuja plicata
TTCTCCTCTATCCATAACTCATTAATCACTGAGATGTCAAGAGCTTGTTTGGAAAGCATATCAACTTCCATATTACCTTCTCTCCTAATGTGAGTGACCTTGAAATCCTCAAAGGTCTTGAGGATGTTAATAATTGGGTCAATATATTTTTTAAGGTGCCAGGCTCTTAGAGATAACTTGGAGATCGTTTGCACTATTAATAGTGAATCTCGTTCTAAGTGCAATTTTTTAACTCCCTTAATTTGTTCCATTTGAACTGCTAGTAGAGCCGCTTGGCCTTCAGCCATGTTATTTGTTCCATCCAAACATCTTTTGGCCACCTTTAGAGTAATCTTTCCCCGTGCATTCCTAAAGATAGCCCCTATACCACTGGGTCTTGGGTTGTATCTTGCAGCCCCATCAAAATTTGATTTTATCCAACCTTCCTCTGGGGGCTCTCATTGTGTCTGCTCTATCTTCCTTGGCCTTCTATTTGTCACTAGAGCTCCAGCTGGTGAGCTGAACCTGACCCCTGGCCAGTTCATTTGAATCAGGCGATCCTCCTTTGTGTAGGGAACTTTTAAAAACTGTCTTCTTGTGGCTGAGGTGCTCACAACCTCTTCAATGTAATGTTGTAATCTACTTAGAAATCTATCCACAGATTCATTCTCACCTCGAAAGAGCCTTCTGTTTCTCTCTTTCCATATCTCCCATACTACCATGGAAGGAACAATCCTCCATATGTTTGACAAGGTGGATTTATTGCTCTCCCTGGGCCAACCTGCAAAAAACTCAGAAATAGTATTAGCTCGTGGACTTAACCACCTAAGTTTACTCTGGACAAAGTTCTAGCAATTAGCTTCAAAGTCACAATTTAGCATCATGTGGTCCAAGGATTCTTCATTGTTTACACAAAGTTCACATCGGGTTGGTCCATTAAAACCCAATTTTTTCCTCCTTTCTCCAGTCAGAATTCTCCCTTTACATACCAACCAAGCAAACACTCCTGCCTTTGGTAGAATATCTTTACTCCAACAAAGATCCTTTGAAGGGAACTGTGGTTCAGTCACATTTTCCAACAACTTAAAACCTATTTTAACTGAATATTCCCCTGAGAGTGAACCACACCATCTGATATTGTCTTGTTTTCCTGTTAATGTAATCTCCCTGCTCCTGAGGAGTTCCATCAATTTGTTTCTCTATTCTTCAGAATAGTCCATCCCATCTAGACTCTTCCATCCCCATTTCATTCCTTCCCTTGTTCCTTTTTCTTCCAAATAATCTTTTACCTTATTACCCCATAGCATTTTTAGATGGGTTTATAAACCCAACAAGTCTCGGTGCACCTCTAAAGCCTCATGTCCTTCCCAAGAGTCCTCCCAAAAGAGGGCTGAATTCCCATCTCTGAGTTGCCAAGTTATGTGATCAGTGATAATTGGATGACATGCTAGCATGAAGTTCCAAATTTTCGAACCCCAAGGGGGGTCCTTAATAGTCAAGATCCTTGCACAATCTCGTGAGTCTAAATATTTGGTTTGCAGTATTCTTGCCCAGTAGAGATTGTTGTGCCTATATAGACTCCAAATAAGTTTTGCCCCTAGAGCCTTATTCATTATTTACCAATTTTGGATCCCCGATCCACCATGGTCCGTTGGTTTGCATATTTTCTCCCAAGCTACCAGTGGGATTTTATCCTCCTCCTTGGCTCCACACCAAAAAAACCTACACATTTTTGCACTTAAAATCTTTACCACCTTTTTGGGAACTTCCATACACATCATTGAATACATAGGCATGGCAGATATTACTGTTTGGAGCATCAGAATTCTGCTTGCAGATGACAGCCATCTGCCCTTCCACCCATCCATTTTCTTTAAACATTTCTCTGTAAGATATTTCCAAAAATCAACTTTGTTTCTACCTTTAAAGAGGGGGATTCCTAGATATTTGCTTGGTAAAAGCCCAACTTTCATTCCTAGAATGTTGCTAATCTTAACTTGTAAGTGTAATGGGGTATTGAAGAAAAAGATCTCTAATTTTCTCCAGTTAATTATCTGTCCAGAAGCTTTCCCATACATGTCAAGGGTTTCTTTCATGATCTTTGCCTCTTGTTCCATGGCCTCACCCCCTAGGAAGGTGTCATCCACAAACTGGATATGGGAGAGGGCTTCCACCCCTTATGCTATCTGAATGCCCTTCCATAATCCATTAACCTGTTTCCTTGTAATCAATCTTCCCAAAGCCTCTGCCATAATTATGAAGAGAAAGGGGGAGAGGGGGATCCCCTTGTCTTATGCCTTTATCTTGTGCAAAAAAGCCTTGTGGACTGCCATTTATCAATACTGAGAACCTTGGGGTTTCAATGTAGCACTTCACCCATCTAATCCATTCCTTACCAAACCCAAATCTATCAAGAACACCGACTAAGAAGTCCCTATCAACTTCATCATGAGCTCTTTTGATATCTAGTTTCACCATCATACTTTGAATTTTTGAGGATCTAATTGAATGGATAGCTTCATGTGCAATCACCACCCCTTCAAAAATGGACCTGCCTAGTGAGAAACCACTTTGTTCCTCTGAAATCACTAAGTTAAGCACTAACTTCAGTCTATTTGCTATAGTTTTAGCAATAATCTTGTAGATAGTGTTGCACAAGGCAATGGGTCTAAAATCTTCAAAATTTTCTTGTAGTTCTCATTTTGGTATCAAAGCAATGAACGTGGTGTTGAGGTCTTTCAACAAGAAACCACCTTCCCGAGATTCTTCCACAACCTCCCAAATTTCCTGTCCAAAGATGTGCCACAACTTTTGAAAGAGCATTGACAGGAAACCATCTGGTCTCGGTGCTTTGTCCCATCCCAAACCCATCAATGCTTGTTTCACCTCCTCCATGGATAATGGGGCTAAAATATTTCTGTTTTGTTCCTCTAAGACTATTGAAGGGATCATCTCTAGAATTTCATTATACCTTGTTGTTTCTCTACTACTAACCAATTTATTTTTTGAGAAGAAATCAACTGCAACTTTATTTATGAGCTCCTTGTCCCTTACTTCCTCACCATTTTCATTTTGAATGCTGAAAAGTTTATTGTAATCTCTTCTTTGTTTAAGAGAGTTATGAAAAAACTTTGTATTCAGATCTCCCTCTTTTAGCTAGGTTTCTCTTGATTTTTGCCTCCAAAAAATCTCTTCTTTTTTCAGTAGCTCACCTAATTCAAGTTGAAGCAACTTCTCTTCAGCAAAGTCAGCCTCCTCCATTCCATTTTCAATCACTCTTAAACTCAGGGTAGTCAGTTTGGCTTCTACATTATGTTTCTCAGCAAAGATATTTTTGAAGTGTGTTCTATTCCATATCTTTAACTGTTCTTTAAGAAATTGAAGTTTCTTGAAAAAAATAAAAAGCCTTGTTACCTGGTCTCCTTGGAGCATTCAACCACCATTCTTCAATCTGATCACTAAACCCTTTTGAAGTAAACCACATTGCTTCAAACTTGAAGGGGCATCTGTCGGGGGTGTCTTCATGCTGAATTCGTAGGCATATTGGATAATGATCAGAACCTTGGAAGGGTAAGATCTCAACATCACAAGACCAATTTGTATCCGCCCAATTTCCCCCTATGAGGAACCTACCCAGCTTTTCTGCAATATTCAGGAAGCCCGATCTTCTGTTTGTCCATGTATAATCTCCTTTTTTGAAAGGCAGATCCATCAGTACACAGTCAGTTACAAAGGAATTGAAGTCTCTTTGATTCTCATTGCTCCATCCTTTTCCACCTTTTTTGTCCTCCAGAGTAAGGATAGCATTAAAATCCCCTCCTAGCACTACTACCTCATTTTCCATATTCTCCAAAATCCCTTTCAAAGTTTCCCATACCATCTTTTTTTGTCCCCTATTATTTGGCCCATAGATATTAAAGAAGGATATATAACAATGGAGATGCTTAACATGCACTCTTAGCCACTACCAATGAAGATCTTGTTGAATTACTACTACATCAACAGTGCTGTCATTCCAAAGCATACCAATTCCTCCTGAAGCCCCTTGTGCTCCCATTAGAGCACACTTCCACCTCTTAAACTTCTGCTTAAAGAAATCACTGTCTTCCAATTTTATTTTTGTTTCCTGTAACATTACAAAATCTGGTTTCGTTTGATCAAGGCAACGCTTTATCAAATGAATCTTGTCAGGGGCATTGCAGCCCCTGACATTCCATGATAAGGTTTCCATGGCTCCCGAGAAATGGCATTACCATAGCCATTCCCTGATCTCAATTTGGATTGGTTTGTAGCATTCCTTGCTATCTTTAACTTCTCCCTTGTGGATTTTGCCCCTTTTTTTTCTCCCTTCGGACCCGTGTTTGGTTTTTTCTTTGTTGACAATGTTTTTCCTATAGATCTCTTCTCTAGGAATCCAATGGATTCAAAGAGACCCATGTTATTCACATCACTATCCCCAAGTTGTTCTTCAAACTCTAATTCCCAGTCCTCAGAGGTTTCTGCAATAATTTCTTCTTCTTCTAAGGATTTGTTCAAATTTCTGATTGGTGTGATTTCTATATCTTTAGAATCTTTCTACCCACTATTAATAATTGACCCTGGTTTAGGGGTAGCATGGTTGAGAGAATCCTTCCTTCCTTCCTCTGTGGATTGTTGGCAGACAGTTTCATCCTGTAGCAGTCGGCATAATCTTTCTAAAGCGTCTTGAATGAAAGGAGGGCATTCATTCTCACCCTCTCTCCTTAGTGGTTCTATTGTCAACCTTGCCTTTTGTAGGTGGGGAGCAGAGTCTCAGGGGAAGGGGGCCTTTGCTCCGACACATATGTTTCTCTTAGTTGTGAGAGAGGTGTGCATATCACTACTTGTGTGGAGGGGCACATGGTAGCCTCATCCTTACCTTCTTGCATTCCTGTTGGCGTCATATCTTCTCCCTCTTTCCTTTGGTCATTTGGGGATCCTTTATGGCTCTGTTGCTTATGCATCATGGAGTAGTAAGTTTCCAAATTCTGCTGGGTGGATAAACTATTTTCCTCTTCCTGATAATGATGTTTTGTTTCCATTATGGCTTCCTCTCGGGCATTCTTATACTCCTTTCTTCCTAGAGGAGTGTTGAACTGTCCTCTGTCTAGGTTGATCATTTGGTTAACTATCATCTCCTTTGTCTCTCCCCTAGATATAAGGAGTTCAAGTTCAAGTTGATCTAAAAGCATATCTTCCTTCAAACCTTTCCCCTTCTTTTGCACCTCTGCCATGGGTTTTGTGGGGGAGACCAGGTTCTCTTCTCCCTCCCATACCTCTATTCATTGCTTCCAGTTCCCATGTTCCATCCCCAGTAAAATAAAGTCCGGAACTGGGTCATTGCTTTGGAGATTAATAAGGATTCTAGGGTGTATTGAGGAGTCATTTTTTCTGATTACCTCCTTTACCGAAACAAAGGTTCCAATCTTGTTCCCGATTTTCTCTAAAGTGGTTTCATCCTGGTATTCCATTGGGAGATTATGCAGGTTCAACCACACCGAATATTCCTTTAGATTCTCATTCATCGGGTTAAAATTTTCAGTCCAGTCCTTCATATAGATTCCTTTCCCATTGATTATATAGGGGCCATTTTTTAGGATCCATTCCTTTTCCTCTTTCATAGGGCATATTCCCATATAAAAACCATTTGTGAGGGTTTTGAGTTTTACCTCCTTCCCCCACACCTGACTGCACCATCCTCGAATAAGAGCCACAGAAGGCCATGGCCCTAGCCATTTAAAGAAAAAAGGCCCTATCTTTGAAAGAACCTACTGCATCTAGCCAAAGAGGGTTTGAGATCTTTAGTGTAGACATTACCTCAAATTTAATATTGTCCTCTTTGGTGCTGGCAAGTGTTGGAGGAACTGACACATGATCATTATCTACAGACTGCTTCAGTCGATAGAACTTGTGCGCTATCTTGGTAAAGTCAAAGTTTTTGCCAAGCCGAGTATAAACTGGAGCCTGCTCCTGGTTCGAGTTCTAGTTCTCCCTTCTCCTTCCATTCCAAACATGTTGGCTAGCTGGGGGTCACCGATAACTATCTCCCATTCATCTATCCATAGGAAAATGATCTTTCTGAAATGTGGAGTTGCATGTATTGAAAGGCCATCTGTAATATCCATGTCCACTGTAGTTTTTCCCTGGGTGTTCTTTGAAACCCGCTCTTGCTTGAGCTTGTCCACCCTCTTCATCCTCCCTTGTTGCAGGCGACCTTTGCCTCCAGAGTAATTCTCGCTTCTCCCTCATTTCAAATTTCTATCTTAAATTTAAGCTAGGGATGTACTCCCTAGGCGCAATGTAAATGTCCCACTCCACATCCCGCGGGTAAATCAAGATACAAGATCTTGGGGGCCTCTCAATTGTTGATGCAGTAGAGAGTAACCCTACGAGGTTTGAACCTTGGTTGTAGGCACTACAGGAAAGAAGCCCCACCATTTCACCAAAGGGTCACCCCTAAATTTAAGCTAGGGATGTACTCCCTAGGCGAAATGCGAATGCCCCACTCCACATCCCGTGGGTAAATCAAGATACAAGATCTTGGGGGCCTCTCAATTATTGACGTAGTAGAGAGTAACCCTGCGAGGTTTGAACCTTGGTTGTAGGCACTACAAGAAAGAAGCCCCACCATTTCACCAAAGGGTCGCCCCCAAAATTTAAGCTAGGGATGCGCTCCCTAGGCGGAATGCAAATGCCCCACTCCACATCCTGTGGGTAAATCAAGATACAAGATCTTGGGGGCCTCTCAATTCGTTATGCGGTAGAGAGTAACCTTGCGAGATTTGAACCTTGGTTGTAGGCACTACAGGCAAGAAGCCCCACCGTTTCACCAAAGGGTCGCCCCCTCTTGAGAACTCTGTTATAAAGGTTGTCAATATTGTCAAAAGCTAGGGTAAAAGGCCTATTCTGCTCCACCAGGGGCTTATTTTTTTTTGGTCTCTACCACTTCTACCTTGCTCTCTGTCCCTCGTGGCAAATTGTGGTCCAGGAATCTCCTCAACTCCATTCTCCACCCTCTACAAGTATCCATGATATGCCTGGACCTAGTAGGAAGAAATGCTTGCAGGACCCTAGCCTCAAGGGTGGTTCTTGTCAACCTAGTCCTGAAGCCCCTACCCACTCCTTTGCTAAATTGGAACCCACTGTTAAGATTGAACCCATGCAAAAAAAAGAAAATGCCTTCCGAAGTTGAAAGGTAAAGCGGGGAGTAAGAAAGCCACCTGTATCACCTAGGAAGTGGGATTTGATGATGATGTGGTTGAGGAAATATGTACCTAGAGGTGCTCACATTGGATTGCTACCCGCTCTACTGATAAAGGTAAATACAAGGAAGTGGAGGATTTTGATGCTGAAGACAATGATGGCCTCGAGAAGGAGGCTAATAGAGAAAAAAAATTAGAGTGAAGACAATGGTGATAAAGACCAAAATGAGGAGACTGATAGAGATGAGACTATGGAGGTTGATGGTTCAGATGATAACTCATTCACCCATGTCTCAGACAGTGTGAAATCGGGGCCTATTGACATAACTAATGATATGATGCTTGAGGAAGAGGATGGGGGCACACAGACCTATAAGGATACTGTCACTGGGACCTGTTCCAATTACATGTTGAAAGAAGACCTGAGCAAGCTGAAGACCAAAGTTGTGGACCTAGCTAGGAAGGTTACTAGTATTTCCAGATTTATCCTACAGGTGATGCATAGTTCAACCACCTCTACCTATCTACTGCAAAAGAAAATGCTGGGGCCCAATGCGAAGAAGGAAGACAAGAAGACAAGGAACTTTTTAGTTCCTTACTGATGATTGGGCTGGTGTGCTCACCTAGTCTAGGTGCAAAATTAAATAGTTTGGTCTATGGTGTCCTCTATTGGTTTTGGCTCGAGACTCTTTAAGGCCACTAGTGTCTTTAGTTTTATTACCATGTTGTTGTTTAAGACTGCTTCTAGATTAATGCTTCTAGATATGATAGCTTTATTTTGGTACAATATTACTCATATGACTATTTATATAGTTCATATAATGGTAGTTGCTAGATGGTTACTAAACACTTATCGTTGTACTCTTAAAGGTTTTTGATATACTTGGTGTGCTGTTAATATGCTGTTAACATGCTCCTGTAGTTCTCTGGTAAGTCTTCTGGGCTTGTTCTATATGTGCCAACACCCTTGATTTTGTTGCTTATATATATATATATTCAATAATTTTATTAGTATTTATCTTTTTTTTTTAAAAATAATTTTTTCTTTTCTATTTTTTGAAACGTTAAAAAAGATATAATATCTTAATAAAAGAAGATAATATTGAAAGACATTCTTATGAAAAGAAGATATAATAAAATATAAATTTTTTCTTTTATGCTTATTCTTTTTTTTTAATAATAATATTTAAATATATATGTTTTTAAATTTTTTAAACAACACAAAATCATTACAATTATTTTTGATAAGAAATTTTCTAGCTAACAAACTGATTTGAAAATGAGAGATTTTCCATTTAGAAAGTTGATTTGAAAATGATTTAATGAAAGACTAAGGTGATTTTGAAATGTGAAACACCAAAGTCCATAATAGAAAACCTAAGCCTTTTTTTTAAAATTTTTTTTTTATTAACTTATTTTTATTTTGTGTGGTATTATTTGTCGTCCGCGTTTTTTAGGCACAAAACTCTCCTTGGGCAAACCATTCAATAAGACAATGTACACACAACGGGTGGGTAATTTTCGTAAATTTGAGAGATTTACCCACAATGATCTTGTTTAATAGTTTCAATTTTCTTATATTTGGGCGGATTTTGCAGGGCGATTTTGAACTCCATTGTTCTAAAATCAAGCGCTAGGTTGGTGGCTGACTTTCTCACATTTACAAAAACAAATGGAGTTACTGAACAAGCTTCGGCAGGTGGATGCATATCCAAAGATCAGTGAAGATTTTTACCAGAGAAGCTTTTCTGGTGGTGTGATTACAATACTATCGTCTACTGTGATTGTGTTTCTCTTCTTCAGCGAGCTGAGTAAGTATTTATTTTTGATTTACATTGGCCTGATCCATCATCATATTTGGCGAGATCCAGATTTCTAGCATTATTAATTAGCACTTGATCAGCTTAATTCCTCCAAACAGATACTTGTCTGATTAGATGTTCTAAATTGTGCAAAGGGTCAAACATTCAATGTATTTTGAGAAATACAACACGTATGTTCGTAGAATATATATATATATATATATATATATATATATATATTTGTTGGGAAAAGTATTACAGAATATATGTAACCGCAAACCGTTCAGAAATGAGTATTATCTTAAACATGATTTGGATAAAACCTAATTTGGTACAAATTTTTAGCCATTTTTAGTAAAAAAAATTATGATTATTTGATTTTCAAGCATTTCTAATGTGCTTTGGAGCTCAAGCCTAAATCTGGCTAAGGTTTTTTTCAAATAGAGTAGCAACCTGAGCGGGCCTAAGTGTAGTGGAAATTCTTTAAGTTTGCTTGAGCGTACTGAGAAGGGTGATCTCTCGGGAAGTCTTGCGCTTCATGTATGAGTCATGACATATGAAGATTGACACTATATTTATGCAAGTGATTCTCTAAAAACAATATTCCTACCAGATCTTTTTCATTGTAAATGCTTTCAGTTTTGCTTGACAACAGAACGGATCTACATTTTCAAAACATTATATTCTTACGGGATCTTTTCGTTTGGAAAAACTTTAAATGTTGCCTGAAATCAGATTAAATTTTGCCTGAAATCAGAATGAAGCAACATTTGAAATAATGTTGCAGGATAATATTATACAGAAAATTTTCTCGTATTAGTGGACTTGTTTTGCATGATTCTATATTCTCATATTTGTTTTATTTAACTTGTTCATGCCTTTTTAATAGAAATTAACCATGACCATCTGAATCTTTCAAATAGTAAATGTGCAGATCAAAGACATTTTATGATATTGTGTGACCTTAGCTGCCCTTGTGCCTTTTTGAGCTTTGGGGTATTCTCACAAACTACCAAGGAAAATAACAATTGGGAATTTATTTGCTGTCGTTAAGATTGCTGAATTGACAATTTTTTTAAATTTTTTTTTTATATTAAGTTTATTTAAGCTCCCATTTCAGGAATCAAACACAAGATCATACTATTATAAAGAGAAGCAGCAACCGCTGCACTGCAGGCCAATGCCTTGAATTGACAAATTTTGATGCTAAAACTCACTGATTATGTCCACACTGGTCTCAGTGGCCACAGTTTAAAATATAAGTTGAAGGGCTTTTTTTGGCTTGGTAAATCTTGAGTGTGGATTATGCTTGGACTGCATTCTCAAGATATGTGAATATGGGTGATCCTTAAATATATCCCATGCTGTCCTCAACCATTAGGCAAGACACCCTTGAAATTACTGGAATATTACATTACTAGGATGTTCTTTGCCCTCTTGGTGTTGTTTGAGACACACTCTTCTTTTTGAGCCCATTAGGGGACTCTTGAGGTGTCACTTACTACCTCGTAGAGGTCTAGGCATATCTGACTGACAGATGGGATTTTTTTTTCTTGTGTTGGAAACTTCTCCTGCCATTCACATCCTTAAGATTCCATGTCATAGATTTTTTTTGGGAATTCGTATGTTATCATTAAAAGGTTGCTGAATTGACAGGCTTTTGTACTGAAACTCACTGAACATGCGAGAACAAGTCCCAATGATTGAGGTTCAAAATCTTAGTTGAAGGCTAAGTTACTAGTCCGGGTACTGGTTTGGGTTAGGGCTTGGGGATTTGGTCAAATTTTTTTGAGGGTTGGGTTTGTTTGGGTTCGGTCAAACAAAAACATACAAAATAAAAACTATATACACATTTGCAGGTTTGCAGCAGTAACTGAGTTTAGAATACCACATAGCATCATATCATGTAAATTAAAAATATTACAATGTTAATTTGTCAAACTTGCTATATACAAAAAAAATAAAAATTTTCAAGTGTCAACAATCAACCATGACTGATCAAACATCAACATTATATGGGTCTTCAAAATATTATCTTTACCATCCATATTACATGATGTAGGTAGTGGTATATTAGAAGAACCACAAATAGTGCCATTGGCACTAGCACATTGACACTCTTATGCTTGCTAGCTGGCTTGTCTTCAACATCAAGTGCAGCTGTCATGTCCCAACAAAAATAAAGAAATTATTTAATTTAAGGGAAATCGTCATTAAAAATAAATAAAGAAAAAACTGTAAGATAACAATCTCCTAGAATAAAAGACAATTAAATTGTATTTAAGGGTCAAGAGTTGTGACCCTTTCAACAGGGAAAAATAATGAAAAGGCATGACTCTTCCCTCATCTGGTAAGATATAAAAGGGACAAGGATTCATTTGAAATGGGCATCCAAAAATGATCAAGGAAATAAGTTTTTGTTCTGTAATCAGAAAATTAGGAATCAGAAGTTCAGATCTGATTTAAATAAGAAGTACAGATCTGATTGTGAAAGGTTGTGTCCCTTTCAAAGGGCAGAAATAATAAAGAGTTGCACTCTTTCAAGGGTGCTAATGGTGAAAGGTTGGGTTTCTTGCCAAAGTGCAATTATGATAAAAAGGTGTGACCTCTTCCTCGCATTGAGAGATATAAAGGGAAGAAGGTAAATTTGAGGAAAGAGGGCAGATTGGATTAAATAAGAAATAGAATACACAACAGATTCAAATATGTATATTTTGGTCTTGTAATATATGCATAATACTGGAATTCGGATTTATATGACAATCATCATTTCAAGCTTGCTGTCCATTCATATGCAGTCGGGATTAAAAACCCCGTTCATAAGGTTGTGCTACCCAAGAAGAAGAAGGTTTTTCTCCTATATGTAATGCAAGCTAAAAAGTCCACCTATAAGTGTTTTCTTTGCACTTTTGATGCTCTTTTCAATGTGTGCAAATGAGCATGAAGAACCCGTTTGTAGGCGATAAGTACTTTCCAAAATGACTTGTAATGGGACTTAAAAACGCCACTTACAAGAGGAAAATATGTGCTCATGTAAGGAGGTAACAAAATGGAATAATGCGGGCATAGAATGGTTTCAAGACTGATTTCAAGCAGGTGATTGGTTGATGTCATCAATATAAAACAATCAAGGATGCAGATTCATATTCCGGTTCAAGATGCTTTCACCAAACTAGAACACATCAATCATCATGCATCCTGTAGCAGCATGGGGACCAATAAAGGATGATGTAATAGAAGTTGTGTCTTGTTAGGCACTTAGAATATTTTCATCTTGTATTTGTAATTTGTATTTGACAGATTACATGTAATGTAAAAACAAGATGTAATCGCATGTGATAGTATCACGTGCAAAGTTGTTTCATGTAATCATGTCGCAAGTGCTTTAAGCCTTGTAGCATTGAATAAGTCAAAGTTAGTTAGTTAGTTAGAGAATAAGTCAAGGTGGTTAAGGGTTTCCCCTTTTCTTTCCACCTTTCTCTCTCCTCTTTTCCTATATAAAGGAGGGAGCTCATTGTAAATAATCATCTTTTGGCAGTGCAAGAAAATTCTGCCAGTTTGTATATGCACTCTAAGACTTTGTGCTTGGATGTTAATCAGAGTGCTTTCAATAAAAGGGGCAACTTGCTTTCAAACTTTGTGTTGATTCAAGGTGTTATATGACGACATTTTCTGGATATTGATTGTGAGTTTTGGAGTTTTACTCAAGAGGGATTTGAATTCAATTGTGCAGACTTTGAGCTGCCTATTGCATTCAGAGCCAATTTGAACTTTTGAAGACTTTGTGCTGCAGGAGAACAAATTGTTAGAGATAATAGTGGCTGCAATTACTTAGAGCTGAAGACTTTGGCCTTCAGTGATAAGTGTCTTTGTTTAGAAATGGGATATTCAGTGAAAGACTTTGTGTTTTCCTGGCTATTCTATTTTCAGAATCATCTTTCGAAGTAAGTACAAGAGACTTTGTGTTCCTGTATTTGTTTCAATTTATTATAAATAAACTGCTGTCTTAAGTGTTGTTCTTACGCCAACCCTTAAGCCACCGGTATTATCATAGCAATATGAATTGTTTGTATTTCAGTTCAGTTTCCGTTGAAGCCACCTATGGTAAGAAGGGAGCCTCCCCTATTGCTGAGAGGAGAAAGAAATTTCACACACTGCTGTCTATAGTTCCAATTTTGCCAAGTTGTAGTCTTAGTTACTTGCAAAATTTTTAGCCAACAAAGTGACATCTAGTGAATCTGAAAGCAAACAAAAAACTAGCCATCTTCTCATACCAAGCCTTGGGGGCTTGTTTGATACCATACAATGAACGTTGAAGCCTGCAAACAAGTGAAGGGTCCTGCACAAAACTTGGTGGCTGCTCCATATAGATCTCCTCTTGAAGATTACCATGTAGGAAGGCACTCTTCACGCCCATCTGATACACTGACCAACCCTGAGATGTAACAATAGAAAGTATAAGATGAATGGAGTCCATCTTGGCCGCAAGAGCAATGATCTTAGAATAGTAAATGCCCTCAACTTGAGAAAACCCCTTGGCTACAAGATGTGTCTTCTACTTGTCAATAGAACCATCAACTGAAAACTTGGTACAATATATCCACTTGCATCGAACCAACTTTCTTCCCTTAGGAAGAGAAACAAGATCGCAAGTATGATTCTTCATCAAAGAAGAATACTCCTCAGCCATAGCACTATCCCACTCTAGAACACCTAAAGCATCTGAAAACTTTTGAGGATCACTGGAAATTGCATGACTTAAACGACTGATACCTGAAGTTTGGGTACGAGTGCGGTGAGCAGATGTGGGATCACCCACAAGAGAACCAACTTCCTCAAGAACAATGCGAGCCCAAAGAAGTCAAGTGGGTGTAGGAGGAGGAGATTGAGGAACCTCATCAACAAGATCAGGAGCATCATCCAGAACAATAGCATCATGATCAACATCATCACCATCATCTCGAAGCAAAACATCCTCCAAAGAAGTACTGGGAAGAAGGGAGGAAGATGCTTGTGATGGAGAATCCCTCGGTGTGAAGGACTCATCAAAGTGAACATCACGATGAAATGAACCTCTCAAGTGATAGGGTCAAACAACTGATAACCCTTCACATTCTCACAATAGCCAACAAAAATCAACTGCTGACTCTTCTTCTTCATAGCTTTCTGCCTACTTTGTGGAATGAATGTCGATGCATCACTACCAAAAACTCTGAACTAAGAAACCTTACTCATGGCATGAGACCACGCCTTCTCAGGAGTCATATTCTTCTCTGCCTTATGAGACATACAGTTTTGAATGTAGTTAGCACAATTAATAGTCTCTGCCCAAAATGATGGAGCCATGAAACGAGGCTGAAGCATACAATTGGTCATCTCCTTCAAAGTCCTATTCTTCCGCTCAACCACACCATTCTGTTGAGGAGTATATGACATTGTGTGTTAATGAAGAATACCTCGAGTACTGCAAAAGTCCAAAAATGTCTGGTTGACATACTCCCTCTCATTATTTGTCAAATCTTTCAAAGAGAAAGACCAGATTGTTTCTCCACAAATGTAAGGAAGGTTATGAAAAAACGAAGAACCTCATCCTTGTAATTCAAAAAGTACACCCATGTGCGCCTAAAGAAGTCATCAATAAAGGTGAGCACATACTTGGCCCATGAAAAGGAAGGAGTCGGAATTTCCACGAGGTCACTATGTACCAACTCAAGAGGTGTTGAGGCATGTGTGGCCAGATCCTTAGGAAAGGGATCCCTATGACGTTTGCCAAGCACACCCTTGACAAACGCCATTTGAACAAGAGATCTTAGGGAGACCAGTCACCAAGTTTTGTGTGCTCATCAGCTGGAGATATCTGTAATTCAAGTGTCCAAATTGCTCGTGCCAAAGCTTGCTCTCAAAATTTGCATGAGCAATCAAGGATGAGCCTGATGAAGACTTAAATCCATCAAACCTGTACAACTGAGCTGCTTGATCAACTGAGCTTGTAGCAACTACCTCTTAGGATCCCACAACTTTCGTATAGAGAAATCATTGGAAGAGAACTCCACAAGTCTTCCATCACCATGATGACAAATGTGATAAATGGAAAGCAGATTCTGAGAAATGTTGGGAATAAGGAGAGCATCAATGCAACCATCCTGCATTTGAACTGAGCCTGCCCCTAGAACTGGAATTTGTGTAGAGTTCCCAACAACAATATGAGAAGTGCTACTGGATGAAACAAAATAAGAAAGATCCTTAGCACGAGTCATGTGGTGCGAAGCACCTGAATCAAGAATCCAACTATCACTGGTAGAGGACAAAGCCCTAGCTTAAAGAGCTTACCCTTTTCCCAATGAAGAACACTTAGGGATGGCAATATTATGCTTCCTCAGCTTCCTCCAATGTTGCTAGTCTTGCAAAACAATATGCATCATTATGTCCAGATTTGCCACATAATGAACAATTCTCCTTCTTCTTAGACTTAGAAGACGAGTCTCCTGATTGAGGAGGAGGATTAGCCTTCTGATTGTTCTTTGCCTTGGGTTTGGAGGGAGGTTCACCACCTATAGACGAATTTGTCTTGGGCTTCTTATTCTTACCTTTGCCTTTGGAAGATTGAACGATCAAAGTATGACTCTTAGGAAGAGCATCCATCTGAATCAACTTGGCTTGCTCCCTAGTTAGACGATCACAGAACTCCTCAAAAGAAGGCATTTATGGTCTTCTCCAATAACATCCATGGTAAAATAGAAGGTAGAGGCAAACACTTGAAAAGGGCCTTTGAGCTTGGATAGGATTACAAAAATACATGCTTCATCCTCTTTGTCTTGACTCTCGACCACATCCTTTCAATTGTGACAAAATTGACTTGAACTATGCACGAAAATCCTGAAAACTGGGAAATGCATTTGGAGAGAGAGAGAGGTGAGATTGGCTTCAAGTTGCAAGACCCTGAATTGATTGACCTTGCCATACAATCCTTCAAGCTTATCCCGCATCTCTTTTGGTGACTCACACTCAACAATATGAAACAAGTTATCAAACACATGAGGACCTATGAGACCTTTTGCCTCATCTAATTTGTTTCTATGAATAAACTTGTCAATTTCCTTAGTGAACTCGGGTTAATCAGCTTTCAACATTTGCAAAAGACCCCAAGATTTCAATAGTTGTGACATTCTAAGCCTCCACATTTGATAGGTGTGTGGAGTGAGCAATCAATCCTAGGGTCCGACATGTTGAACAAGGACACACAAAGGACAAATATGCAAGATATACCCCCCATAATGGATACAAAGCAAAGTTACAATTCCTAACAACCAATTTTGCCAAAAGAAGAACAATAACAACTTGAAACTTCAAGCTATTGAAACTAGCATAAAATTGCAAAATATTCAGAAATTACCTCCACCAAAGTGTAGTTCATTGAATCATCTTTTTGACGGTTTCTTGTTTGCCAAAAATTGACTCCATTTGCAAAAATTATGCAAGTTTGAAAAAAATCACCTATATTAGGCTCTTTTGGACTCCGCTGGAGGCCTTGATCACACCATACGACCATCAAATCAGCAAGTGAGAAAAAAATGAGGCCTTTTGGGTCGAGAGGATCTAAAATATTACGCCACGTCAACTCTCCAACCAAACCACCGTCTCAACAAATCACCAAGAAAGTCCAAGTGATTGAGTGCAATGACAGTCAACACCGAGTGCTCAAGAACTCAAATCGCCACCACAGTCAACACTCCAAACCACAGTAAGCACGTTCATGGTGCACACACGATCAAAGGCTTATTGTAGCCATGTGAGCATATGCTCACTATCGCACTTGTTGATAAAGGTATTTAAATTTTAAACAACAAAGAAGACCCTTGCTTGGTGCATGTGGGACTAAAGTCCCAAGCCTTTCCCACATTACTGCGCCAAATGCATTCAGGCCCACCTTTTTTTTAAATTTGTGAGAAACCCTAATCACGGCAAGAAACACGTCCTCAATCTTTCAAACTTCACCAATTCACGTCACGTGAGCCACCAATCGTATCAAACCCATTCAATCGGCAATGAATGAGTAGAACGGGGAGTAAAAATTGCCAAGCATCGAAGCCAAAACTGCCTGGAGAAAGGTAAAATGCAAGTCAAGGAGCTCAATTTGAAACCCTTGATCAATGAAAATCGATCACTGGAAAATATTGGCTGCGAAGCAAATAAATAACTGAAAATTGTCTGATCAAAAAAATAATACAGAAAGAAAGATGAGGTGGATATATCAATGCTACTAAAATTGACTTTCTGCAAGCATATAGATATTATTGTGGGCCCTGACCAGAGAATATCAATCATCATAGAAAGCAAGAACTTGCCTCTAGAAAGGTGGAACAAATCATTGACACGATACACAAGCTGAGTGTAAACAAACTGCAAACAACCCGGACCTCAGAACTCCGTGCTGGTGAAAACTCTACAAAATGAAGGAAACACAATCTGTAGACCAAATCAACATTCACAACACAGAGAATCAACAGAAAGTTGATATTTCACCATCAGTGACCAATATGAAAAAAATGATGATACATACTGTACAAGCATTTGAATATAAATGGGATGCAGAGGGAGGTATGGGAACAACTATCACCAACTACCTCAACTAGAAAAATAAAAAATGTACTAACTAGTAACTAAGTACTAATAAATATGTTAGCGATGAGTGAGCAAAGCGGAGGCAACGCTGACGGCGCTAGGGTTTCACCCGGCGCGGGAGGAGGGGGATCTACAGGCGCTAGAGGGGAGGAATCTGCAGGCGAGGGAGGAGCAGAGGGTGATTCTGCCGAGGGAGAAGGGAACGACAAGACCGATGGTCTTGTTTTTTCAAATGCCAGCAATGGTGGGGGTGCTGTGTGTGTCGCTTGCATCTTTGGTGTTGGTGTTTTCTCTGAGGGGAAAGCCCTCTCTGCGGAAGGATCTGCTGTGATGGAGACCGACTCTCGGCTTGGTGGGGGAAGTGGCTTGATCAGGGCCATGATTCACCTTTGGGGATGGAGAGTCCCTTGTCTTCTCGCGAAAGGAACACTGGTAGAGCGTTTTGGTGGATGCTCTTGAGTGCTGAGAGTGCTATCTCTCCCATTCCTGGGGGTCGGGTTTTTGGGGACAGCCACAGTGCCCATCTGTATATTTTGAGGGCTGTGTTCTCTGGATTCGCTGCCTTGGAGGGATCCTCTCAGCTTTCTTGGGCTGTGGGGTCTTCTGGACCTATCTCTTCAGGCATTTCCTGTACTTGGCCTTTGAGAGACCTGCCTCTCGGCGTAGTTGGCAGATTATTGGATGATGGGCTTCTTCCTTGTAGAAGCCTTGTTTTGCTCAGATGGTCGTCTTTTGATCCTGAAGAGATTACGGTGGACGGTGGTATGGGGAGATCCCTGTGGATCTATGTGGATGAGTTAGGGTGGAGTGCTGGAAGTGCTTGTGAGATTCTCTGTTTTTTCTACCCTGCTCGTGGTAGAGGGATTCTTTTGGCTGCGGAAGAGAAACCCAGATGTAGATCAAGTGAAAATCTTGGTGGGAGGTTCACCGGTTCAGTCACGGATGAATGGCTCGACTCGTTCTGGGTTGTTATTTTCTTTTCCTGTCTTAATGGTTTGATTTTTGCTGTTTTGGTTATCCCCTGTTGCTGGAAGCTTTTTATTTCAGGGATGAACCCCTTTTTTTGCCCTTTTCCTCTGCATTATACTCCTATCGAGGTGATGTATAACCCTATAGAGGTGGGAGTCTTTCGGGTGGCTTATTGGAGAAGGTTCCCTGCTGTTTTCCAGTTCTCTACTCCCTCGCTTCCTATTGAGGTGGAAGATTCTATGGAGGGGAAAGCTCAGCCTATTGAGGTGGTTTGCGGCTGTTGGGAGGAGAATCCTGGAAGTGGTGTGTGGTCGCTTCTCTCTTGTAGCTACATGAAAGCTTGCTGGAAATGGCTGGGGGTTGTTTTGTTGCAGACAAAGAGGGCTGTGTTGAAAATGAGGTGCTTGGTCAGGGCTGGAGGTTCACCTTTTGTGCTGAAGGGCATCAGATTTGTCACTAAAGATGAGGAAGAGGGAGTCTGCTGTTTCTCCTCCTTTTCTTTCTTGTTGTTTGTGGCTGGTAGGTGCAGACAGATGGATGCTGTTAGTTTTCAAGGGCCCATCCTGACTGCTGGGAGTTTTTGGTTATGGTTAAAGGCAGGCTTTGGGGCTATGTTTCGCCTTGATGATGGTCTTGTTGGTTCTGGGTTCCAAGTCAAAACCTCGGTGCTCGGTTTGGAGAGATGTAATTCTTCTTCAAATTTAATGCTGTAAGGCTTAGGCCTGTTTTTTGGGCAACTAGGGTTTAAGTGATTCATCCTTTTTAGTTGCTGGTAGTTCTTTGTCTTTGGGTTGCTGGTTTTAATTGTTCACCCTTTAGCAGCGTTTCTTCTTAGCCAGGTTATAGATCCCTGTCAAAATCTGCTTGTATAGGGTTTCAGGGCCCCTTCAAAACCTGTTTTTACCATAATCAAAAACTAAGTACTAATAAATGAAAAATGTTGGTAGACTAAGTAAACTTAAGCATATGCCAAAACTCAATATTTCCTCCATCCTCAGTCTTAGTAATAGCTCCCGTGTTGCTTCCAATATCATCATTTACGTATTGTTTGAGGTAGCTAAAAACACTAGTTGTGAGACCCAACAACACCAGACAAAGGAATTTGTTTTAGGACTGTTAAGATTGCACCGTATGACCTAGTTTGAGCTTCGAGTTCAGACATTGGAAGAAGAATCGACACCCATTCTTAAGTGCTGCTATTAGTTATTTTTTCTACGCCCTTTGCCGACATTCCCTTCAGCGTTCAAGGGACTTCTGACTGCCCAGTTCTTCCTTCCCACAATGAAAACCTTCGATATGGATGAGGTCCAACTCATTGCCACCATATACGTGAGACGACAATCTAATACTCATGTAAACATTCCAACTGCACTGTGCTGAGACGAAAATATTCACATGGCAACCCAGACTTGATTCCCATCACAGTAAACACCCAGATACTAACTCCTGTGTGCATAGAGCTGAAGGCGATTAATAAAGATAATCTCCATACACAAGTTCTGTTATAATGAAATCACGGTGTTCTCATTCAAAGAACTAATGAAATCTCTCTTCCCATTCTTGGCTCGATAGCTCTTTGAATTTCCGTTCAACCAAAAAACTACGCAGAATCTTTGCTAATTGATACCTCTATGTTCCTGCAACTCACAAGTTGAGAGAATGTACGCCCGGTAATTCCGCGTATTATTTGTCTCCAAGCCAAGTCTGTCATCTGAAAATGGCAGGAGACTCTAATCTTAGAAGAAGACTATTATCAAGAGCCAAGATGCCGAAGTTAATGCCCAAGAAAGAATAAAACTCTAGCAACAATTTTTGATTGATCTTAACTTTCATGGCAAGCAGCTTCATAATAATCAGTGAGAGCATCGATATTTTATTTCAGAATACTAAACCAAAAATATAACATTTCAGTTGTTTGTAGGCTTCCCAGAAAAGCTAACAATTGCTAAATCATCCTGACAGTATCTTTCAACTCTGAAGATAATGACCTCCTGAAGAGTCTGCGTTCTCCAGAAGCTGAAACCACTGCAAAAACTGCAATATTCCTTTTCCCAAATCAGAATTTGAGTCCCCTCTGATTGAAACTCTCCATCTCCTTTAATTTGACTTCCTAAGTAACTGCCATGAAATTCTTTAAATGCTTTTATTATTTTATTCCCCCAACTAACATGAGACAATTTTTTTTTTTCACCCTTTTAAAAAATAATATAAATGCAAGTGAAATATTTGTAGATTATTTAAATGCTAATGTGGGGACAACTTAGCATTTAATTAAAAAATTAAAATATTAGTCTCATTAATTAGGGAGGGACATTACATGTTTTTGAAAGAAATTGTATTTTTAGATCAGAATTAAAATCTTAAATGTTCAGCTGTGTAATTTCTGAATATTATCTATTTTTCTTGCATTGAAAGTGCTGCAATATTTCCTATTTATCTGCACTATATTTGTCATTTGGAAACATTGCAAAAACAATCAAAACACATTCCAAACAAAAAACACAGCACAAACAGGGTGGCATATTACATTGAGGAACTATGTTTTAGTCCAACAGAGCTCATGGATCAAATGGTTGCACCTGGGCAAATACTGCCTCACACTATATGTCAACTAGGATGACACCTTATAGGGATTTATATGGTTATGATGCACTTTCTTTTACTGATCTATTGCTTTTAGATAGTAGAGTACCAACATCAGGAGACATGATGGGTTGCAGTCAAGAAATATTGAGGGAACTTAAGGATAATTTTAAGCAAGCACAGAACCAACAAACAACATGCAGATTGGAAAAGAACAGAGAGGTCCTTTGAGGTGGTAGATTTGATTTTTTATGAGAATGCAGCCATAGAAATAGACTTAAATTAAGAAGAGTGGAACTCAAAAGCTCAAAGCCTCAAACCTCGATAGTATGGGTTGTACAAAATTGTGAAGTGGATAGGTAAAGTGGCCTATGAGTTGAGCTTCCGTAGGGTAGCAGGATTCATAATGTTTTTCATGTATCTGGTTTGAAGGAAGTCCTTGGTCAACACATTATGTTCTCAAAGGAGTTGCCACCCTTGGACGATGAGGGTAAGTTGATTATGATCCCAAAAGAAGTAATGGAAGACTAAATCGAAAAATTCAGGACTAGAAGCATCACAAAGTATCCAGTCAAGTGGAAAAATTGGCCAATGGAAGATGCCACATGGAAGGGTCTAAGGTTCTTAAATATCCTATTTTGAATTTTTTGGGGAGAGGCTATCTTGGGGATGGAGGACTTGTCATGCCCCTTTTCCAATACATTGGTAAAAGAATTGTTGCCCTAGGTGACTTGTGCCTAGGAGCTCTTGGAGGCCAGGAATTGGGGTTTCTTTTTGACACATGCTAAAGCGTTACTTGAGATAGGGTTGCGATTAGATGCGTGCAAAAGAGCCATTGGAGATAAGGGTTCAAGCTTGTAGGACACTACGTATAGAGAGCAATTAGAGATAGGGGTTGAAGGTTGTAGCACGATGCGTACCAGATAGTCAATAGAGATCGAGGTTTAGGGTTGCGGATCGAAGCGTGCCAGAGAGCCATCAGTGATTAAGGTTTCAGGTTGCAACTAAATGTGTTTTGAAGAGCCATTAGAGAGTGGGGTTCAGGGTTACAACTCACTGCATGCCAAATTGAAAGGATGGCATGGGGTTAGTGATGCAAATGACGATCAAAGGTTAAAGCTACAACCTAACCAATGCCATGTTAGGACACAGGAGAGTTTGTGAACCTCTAACAAAGAAGTGTGTAAGGCCGATGAAGCCAACATGTGATGATAATTCAAATTTGGGCCTTGGTGCAATTTTGGGTTTGCGTCGACTAGTTTTTCTTTTGAGGCGTACATATAAACCTAGGAAACCATTTCAATTGTGGGCATCCTTGTTATTTTACTATATTTTTTTGTTCACCGTGTATTCAAAACATGACATTTTGGAAGCCTTTAGACAATGGTTTCTACTTTGGCAAACAGTCAGTGTGAAAAGACCACAGTGACAACAAAAATCTTAGCAACATAATTATTTAATCTTCCACAAAGTTCTAAATATTCAGTTAGCTAGAGTAATACAACGTAGTGTCCCAAATTCAGTAATCCTAAACAATCATAAAGTACTAAAGACCCACCCGAAACTATAGCCTTGATCTTTCAAATGGGAAAATTTTAAACTCTAACAAAGGAACGAAATCAAGTATTACAAGAAGAAAACATAGTTTAGTGGTTTGTGTTTGTTATTTGCCAGAGTTAGATCAAAAAGTTATAACCTCCTAGGTTTAGGATAAAACTCTTTTCTTGATGAAGTGTTTGTAATTCATTGTAAACTTACTTTGGTATTAGTCTAAGCTATCGATGCGTCCAAGGCAGGGGCTGATGCGGGAGCGGATGTTGTGTGGATGCCTGCCGGAAGCGCATCCTAGGCATCCAGATGCATTGGGATGCGCTTTCGACAGGCATCCACACAACATCCGGGTGCATCCGGGAGCTTAATCACAGGGTCTTAATGTATCAAAGGGCTAAACAAACGGGGAGTTACATGTGTGACAAGGCTTTTTATTCTTCTCCGTCCTTGTTTTTCATTCATTCACACTTCTTCCTTCCTGCCTTTGCGAGCATGCACTCACCGTAGTCTTCGGAGGACGAAGGGGAGCTGGGAAGTTCTTTGAGGATTTGCAGACAGTGTAGCATGGCGCACATGGAATACTATCTGAGGAATTACCGCCTCTGGCTGCAAGTCTTTGACTGGGAACTCCCATTTTCTGGGTAGATTACAGATCAACATCTTGGCTAGATTTTAAAAGTTCACTGTTGCCAGTTTAGGGATAGTATCAAACAAATTATTGGGGATGAAATTCTTTTACGGCCTCTCCAGTGATCGTAGGGTACCGATATGGCCAACATGAAGACCGTCATGAAGAAGAATCTCATCAGCTGGATTGCAAACCGTCCGTAGCTAATCGACTCGGTGCTCGTCACTGTAATATTCGTCTCGGCTAAAGGGATTCATCTGCGCTAAAGGGATTCTAGATTTATTATTTATTATTTACATAATAAATTAAAAATTTAAAAGTATAATTTTGAACTATATATAATAGTATTTTAAAATGTTTCAAATTTAATAATATTTCTATTTTATTTTAATATATAAAATATATAATAATATATACTAATTGATATAATATATACTAATCCAATCGCATTTCTTTGCATAAATAATATATAATAATATATACTAATATATAAACACATTTCTTTGCACACACACACACAATATATATATATACGCATCCCAACGCATCCGAATGTCACGCATCCGCACCCTAATCGGCAACTTAGGTACTATCAGTTATGCCCAAATGACCGAAAAATTCTGTGCTAATTTTGCAATATTTTTTAGTTTGAAAATCAGTTTATGCATCTGATTATGTTGTGCTTTCTCACTATTATTTCTGTCTTTGCTATGTAAATAGCCATTCCTTATGGATGTTTCTATTTAGAAATATTAAATCAATGCTTTTTTATTCTTATTCCTGCATAGAATTAATCTTATAAAATCATGCTTGTGTTGAAAATCACTATCTTTTCAATGAATTTCATGTTGTAGTCGGATTATTTGGCTTTCAACTGCTAGACATTGAAGTCCTGCATAAACAAGTATTTTTGCGGATACCATGGCTCTTATATTTGTTGGAAATTTCACTACATTTATGTTAAGCTCACTTTGGATGGAAGCCTTTAAATGCTTGGAGTGCATTGAGTTTCCAAATGATGATTATGCTACAGGTTTGTTCCTTCACGGTATTACTGAGAATGAGCTTATTGTGGACACGTCAAGAGGAGAGAGACTTCAAATCAATGTAAGATACTTAAATTTTCATTTAACTGGTCATGCTCATCTTTCTCAGTTTCTGAACTTAATTCATTTATAGTTATCAAATACCACTCATTTCTGCTGTGAAAAATTGCAAATGACTTGTCTGTATAAATAAATAATAGCTAGCTGCAAGATTGCTCTTTTTTGCCTCTGGTTTTTTCAAATTGGTTAAATTTTCAATTGAGTCTGCAACTAAGGTTTTTCTAGTAAATAATCAATATAGTTGAAATTGATAGTTTTCTCCTCATTACTATATATGTAATGCTCGTAAACGTTGTTAGTTAGTTGGCTCTTATTAGTTTGTAGGTAGTTAGTTATATATTAGTTGACAGTTAGGATTTAGTTGGCATTGTCCAAAATCAGTTGGTGAAGAACAATTAAATTTATTTCAGGCTTACACATTAATGAAAGAATCATTGCTCTTCACTTTCTCTCTAAATTCTTTAGTGTCCTGTTTCATTCTCTAAATGGTATTAGATCTTAAGTACATGGATCTTTGGGGTTGAAGTTCAAGGTTAAGTTTGGAGTCCTACAATATCTGAGGAGACGGAGATGATGCATGACAGAGCCTAGGGTTTTGTCATCTGGAATAAGCATTGATAGAATTGTTCAGACAACGACATATGTACACGAGAAGGGGTTCACACATTAGTGCAGAAGCAAATTCTTGAAGCCTGATGAAATTTCTGTTTTCAGAGATATTCAAGACTAATTTGAGACAGTTCTATATTTCCGAGTATACATTCCTTTACAAGATCAGACACTTTTGTGGGACTCTAAGGGAAGGAAGGTTGTGTTAGTGTTTTTATTTGCCTTTTTCAAGGCAACACAAGATGGAAAACATCACTTTTGGAGATGACAACATCACCTTTGTTGGGTTGTTTACATGTCTGCTTAAAGTGCGATTTGGAAAACACAGTTAGTGTCCTTGTTGCAGAATTCAAAGGGAAACAGAAAATGCAGTTTCAGTCTTGGAAAGGAAAAATCCCCCAAAAATGTTAAGGTTTACTTTTGTGGTCTGATGGGCCTCTAAAGAAAAGCTTTGGGAAGAAAATGTGGGTCGAAAATAAGAATACAATCCAAGTCCATGATCAAACCAATAATAGTGAGTTTGTGAATGAAGATGAAAAACACACCTCAGTTGTTTCTCAGCATTGAAATCAGACTACTATGAATGTTGTGAGTAGTGTGTTTAGAGGAAAGGAGCTCAAAGTCAGTATTGGGCTAAAATAGTTTATAATACTGCCTCTCTAATCAACATAAGCTCTTGCAGGGTCCTTGATGGAATTACTCTTGAAGGAGCATGGGCAAGCACAAGTATGAACATAAATCATGTCAATTTTTTTGCCTCAGCTGCTTATGTCTATTTTTGCCTAAAAGAGGGGTAAACATTTATTCAACACAAAGAGAGTTACAAAGCAAGAAGGGCCAACCGTCCAGCAGAGAAAAAAAACACTACAAAACCCTATCTTTATCCACTAACGGATCCAACATGTGAGACAATTCTGAAGATAATTGTCCCCAGTCCACAGTATTCCAACCCTGCATTTGATCAGAATCCCATTTAGCCAGACAACCGGCTACTCCATTCCACTCCCTAGGAATGTGGATAAAAGTAATAGATTCCAAAGAGCCACACAACCTAATAGGCTGGCAAGATCACCAGCTTTAATTCCACTGAAATATCCCGAACTAGGATATTGTCTCAAATCTGATTTGGGTTTTCAATTCTTGACATGTTTTGCTTCATTTCATTGCAAAATAACAACATGCAAACATATGAACTAAACATGCAAAGTAAACAGTATAGTTTTCCAAGGAAATAAGCAATTTTGAAGACAAATCTAGTGAAAATGATTATGATCTAAAACATGCATGTCTGTTATATCAAATATACTGCTGTTACAATGCTAGAACATGCAAGAAATTTACATGCAACATACCCACATGATTTCTCTCCAATATCATCAAAGCCCTTGTGAGATACAATCATTTGTAGCATACGGAAGAAGATTGAATGATATATAAGAAGAGTGACCAATGCAAAAACGGAGCCGCTGCTGTAGAGGTGTGCCGATAATAACATACAAGGGGGGGGAGTCAATATCAACCAAGCCCACAAATAATTGCTGCAGTATGAGGAATGATAGCTGCCCGAAAATGGAGAAGCTGTTACTATATATTCACCCACAAATAGGGTCCAAATATCAATGAGAATCCGCCCTCACAATGGTGCCATCAATATCTCCAAGTCATGACAAAGATGAGATAATCGTCCACAAAACTGAACAATGTAATGCACCTGCGAATTCTGAAGCGAATCCACCAAGGGGGCTGATCTGGGTTTTTCGTCCAAATCATCAAATCATCTAGGGTTTCCGTCCTAAGGTTTTACTAGATCTTCAATGAAAGCTTCAAGAAAAAATAACAATCTCCAGAATGCCTTCACAATTCCCTTTTTCCTCCTTTTACAATAGCCTTTTCCCAAATTTGAGACACTTTAATTTCTATTATTTCATTTTCCCTCCAAAAAGCAAACTTTATGTTATAATTTAAAGTTGACACTATAATAAAGTCACTTTAGTAATTTAAACTCCCTTTTATTCATGACGTTGGCCTAGGTAGATGACAAGTTATGACTTAAAGTGGCCCCAATAAATGATTAATTGTAATTGAATTTCACTATAGCTTTTTTTGCTTCTTATATTTAATCTTCATTAATTCCTTGGCTCCATATCAGGGACATTACAGGCAGACAAGGATGTTAAGGCTGAACTGTCTTCGATTGAATTTTCTGACGAGCCCGATCGATGGGCTTTCCTGTAGATAATAGTCACAAGTGGTATTAATCTAACATAGAAAGAGCCCAGAAAGGTGAGTTCACTCAAGCCACTTTAGATGGAAGGCATAAGAAATAGAGTGAGAAATTTTGTAACTTATTTTTAACAATGATTTTGAAATTTGTAGAATCCTTATGGTGAAGGAATAAGCAAACAATAATGGAAAAAAGATATGCACGTCGAGTTTGATACCTTGATGAAAATCAAATCCTGGGAAATTTTCCCAACAAGGTTGAACTCTGAGGAGATGTGTTGTGACCTTTTCACACCATCGCCCCATTGCAAATGGGGACCCCCTCTTTTTGCTCGTAGTTGTTAGGTTTTGGCAGTAAGTGTAGCAGTTCAAAGCTTTAAAAGATTGAGTGGTTAAGTAATCAAGTTGTCGCGTTGTGAATGAATGTAGGAGTGTCTAGATTAAGGTTCCACTGTGACAAGTTGCAATGGTTGGAGATAAAATTCCTAAGTGCATTAATATTTTGGCTACTTAAATAGTCCAAAATATATTATAAAGGCATATTGTATGCATAAGGGCCCCAAAATCCTTATAAAAATTGATTTCCCATACTTAAAATGTGAAAAGTCCTTATGAAAATCAATTTTTCCTTGTAAAAATGCACAAAATCCGGATGGAAATAGAATTTTCCCTTTAAAAATCATGAAAATCCGGATGGATGAAGAATTTGCCCACTTGATGAGACATTTGCGATGAAAAAAAACTAAGTGTTGGAACAGTTTATCCAGATGAAGGTTGAATTTGCCCATCTGAATACTAAGGACATGGAACAAAGTGAAGAGTCCAGATGCAGAGTGATTTTCCCCTTGGACTTATACTTAGAAAATTGTAAGGCAATTACTTTGTCCAGATGGGTGTGGATTTTGCCCTTTGTCCAGATGAAGATGAATTTTCCCCTCCAACACTTAAAATTTTTTGAGCTCCAAAGTCAAGAAGTCCCGATGGGATATGAATTTCCCTTTGTCCGGATGAACATAGAAATCCCCCAAGTTGCACGAGTTTCTATGGAACTTGTTTTAGTCCCACATTGGTTGTGTGGGTGAAACTCCAACCCAAAAGCCCATTAAAAGGGCTCCTACAGCAGCAAGTATAATACAAGGAGGAAATTGACTTAAGGCTGGAAGTCAAAATCAAAATATGAGAATTGGCTAAGTCTGAAGTAAACAAAGCTACAACCACCTTGAGGATAGTTGGTAAAGAGAAAGGTCTGAGAATTCAAGAGCCATCCATGGAAATCACCACCAGCAAGAGTGGAGATCCAAATGCGACCAAGAAAGTCTAAACAATGATGCAAGAGAGGGTTTGAATGTCAATAATCTGAAAATAACAGGGGGCTGCAATTTCCACAAGGAAGAAATCATTGACCATAAATCAAAGGAATGAGAGTGCTAGGACATCAAAGTCAATTGATGTGAGGTCTAGGATGATATCGATGGACTCATAACAGCCCTAAGTAAGTGTTCTCAGACCAAAATCTGAAAACTTGTCTATATGGTGCAATTTTTTTTCGTAAAATCATGAAAATTTCCAAGCACTTAAAATATTCCAAACTTGATTGCAGGCTGTTTAGGGGGTTAAGTTTTGATTTTGACTGTTTGAGGACTGATTTGAGGCAATTAAGGAGCTGAAGTTGGTGAGTTTTCAGACCAAGTCTGAAAATTTCAACATGTAGTTTGATTTCTTTTGAAAAAATTCTGAGTTTATTCTATGCCATCAAGTCTGATTGACACTTATTGCAGACCTATTGGAGAGGTTTGATGCAAATTTCAAGGGCACAAAGGGCCTGAAAACGCATTTGTCTTCAGACTTAAGTCTGAAAATACCTAGGCAGGGGTGATTTTGGGAAAAATCACCATAATTCATTTATTTGCCCAATCATTGTAGGAGCTGTTGCTGAGTGTTTGGGGGGTATTCTTGTACAAAAGGCACCAAGTTTAAGGATCAAAATCATCCGGAAAAAGGTGAGTTTCAGAGGTTGTCTTCAGAGGTCTGAATTTGTCATAATGATGAAAGTGGATTTATTGTCATGATTGGTTTGTAATTTAATTCCTTATTCATGATGAGACCTTAGATCATGATTTAAAATGCATTTGATGAAGTGTTAGGACTGATTTGAAAATCAGAGTTCATACTTTGATGATGAGGACGGATTTTTGTCATTTTAAGGGATAAATTTGGTCTTTTAAAGACATGTTTGGATAGTCTTGAGGTCTGATTCTTACATGCTTGCAGACTTAGTCCTCAGACTTAGTCTGCAGACTAAGTCCTCAGACTTAGTTTTCAGACTTTGTCTTCAGAATTTAGTGACTTCATAAGTGTGTGATTTTTCTTTGCAAATTCAATGCATTTAAAGGGTTAAATTTGTTCATTTTGGTTGTCCTAAGACTTTATTCAAATCCATATTCCATTTGCAGCCTACGAAGGGAAAATTTTGTAAGTCTTTGAGTTGGGTTTGTGGATTAAATCGAAGGTTTGAAAGGTCTGAAATTTATTACTTTGTTTAACTCCCATAAAACCATACTGACTTCAAGCTTCAAGCAGGGATATGGCGGAAGGCAAAGGGATAGCAGCGAGGAAGGTGTTGATAAGGAGGCTATCAAGGGGATTCTATCCTGAGTCCTTGATTGTTTTCAAGTGGAGGAAGATTGCGAATATGAACATGGAACACCTGGACATGGAGAGAATGAAGCGAAGGATGTTTGGAATGAAAGGCCATTTACCTTCAGACATGGCAGTTAGCATAATGAGGAGTGGCCTCTACTAGGCAGCTAGATTTCCATCCGCCATTTAGTGCAATAGACTGCTAGTGGAATGTGTGAGGAAATATGATCCAGAGACCAGGACAATCAGAGCTAAAGGGAAAGTGTTTGCATTCCTAAATGAGGAGGCAGTGAGAGACTTTTGGGGTTCCATATTACCCAAGGATGCAGATCAGGACTAAGGAAGAGGCTCAAGCATTGTATGCAAAGAGACCTGACACTTGTATGGACATCATCATTAAGAATTGGATCAGTGAACCAAGAAAGCATCACTCTAAGCTACCTAAGAAACTTGTAAGTGAGGACTTCTATGATGAGTATAGTGATTTGATTTTTATGTTGAACAAAAACATGGGAACACTCCAAGAGGCTTTCTTTGAGACTTGGATGTTTTACTTCATTGATGAAATATCAACAAGAATTGTGATGATGAACTGGCCCAGGATGATTGTTGTCCCGAGTTACAACTGCATGAAAGAGTAAGATACAGGAGAGTTAATGATATTTTCACCATGAATATCACACACACACTTCAGGGTGGACTACATAGGAGGTAATCCAGAGAGGCCATGGCATTGATCGAGAAGTATTGATATTGGCACATCCAGTTCCCCACTTTTACTTACATTAGGATCCAAGGATTTTCTTATGAACCTTACAAACTTTCTAAGCATCCTACATATAAGATGGTCTTGCTGGAGGTGGTCAGACAGTTATTAGAGTTTGATTTTATGCAGAAGAAGCACAAACAGGGAATGCCTTCCTTTATCGCATTGTGGAAGATGCTTGAGACATGTCCTTCATTGCAGGAAACAAAGACAGTAAGTATGGAGTTACAATTTTATCAACTTGGGGTCTACAAAGCAAGGAAATAATTTGATCCATTCTAGAAAATCCATACTTATATGGGGAAGAGATACATGCACAAGATAGACGTTGAGGACTATTGGGAAAGTCTAGTGGACGAATATGCTATAAGGAGAAAGATGTGGTCCAAGATGTTAGTTGATTTCATGAGGAAGTGTAGTATTTTCCCTATTCTCGATCAGGTTAGAGATGATGGAAATCATATTCATCCCCATTATGAACATGAAAAGGCAAGCCGATCGAGCCACCCAATTGGTCACAGAAAGAAGAGCTTACAGAATTGGGCACCTTAATGAGGGAAGTGATGGATAGATCAAGAGCATAGGTTGATAAGAAGATAAACAAGTTAAGGAAACGAGGTGTTACCTTCACACATGTAAGGATGTAGAGTGAGGAGTCTTCCTCAAATGGAGATAAAAGAACCATCACCACTTCAAGATTACACAATGGGGGTGAAGGACAAACCTCAAAGAAAAGGGACAATGTGGCAGATGCATGTAATATCCCTACAAAAGTTAAATAAAGCATATATTATGTATGCTATGTTAATTATTTTATATTAGTTTTAATATTCAATGAGCTAATATAAACTAATTAATAATATATTTGAGGAAATCAAATAAGTGATTAATAAAGTGATTAAAGTAATAATTATTTAATCATGAAATTAGTTTGGGGAGTTCACGGGATTTTTACCAGATTAGTTCCATTTAAATATATGCCGTGTGTGGATTGAAAGGGGAACGAAGAATTTGAGAACTTTTGCAGAGTAAATCCGGCGTGAGAAGCCAAGAGTTAGGAACATCCTTTCGCCAACATACCAACTAGCCTAGTGGATTGTCAGAGGTGGCAGTCTGATGTTTGGATTTAGTAGACAAAGGTGGCAGCGGAGATGTGTTTGGAAGGTGGGAGCGGGAGTACCTTAACATCCAAAAAACAATACGTCAAAGCCATTCTAAAATCTGGAAACCAAAAGATGACACGACGCTAAGCAGAGCTTAGTAACACGAATCAATCATAGCACAAGCCGTGAGTATGGAACAGACTCGTGCGTTGCCACAACACCGTCCCTTGAATTGTTGTAGTCAATAACGCCGTACCCAGCCGCTTGCCTAATAGCGTTGTGGTGTGAAAATTATAATAGAAGACGAACATACAACAATCATTCAAACACCGTTCCTCCAGTTCTGCAGAGGTGTTGGCAAATACGGAAGTTAAAGGTCAAAAAGTTAACTCCTGTGCTATGATTATCCTTTGCTGGAAACGTAATTTCTGTGTATATCTTTGTTATAAACGACATTCCTGTGTATATCTTTTGCTGGAAACATATGCCTGTGTTGTCTACTTTTTTAATACGCTGGAAGAAAGTATGAAAAGAACTTGAAATTGGTTATTAAATCCTGGTAAATTGCATATTTCTGGGGTGGTATAAACTGGAATCTTACAGTGGTATAAGAGCTTTCAAATCTTGCTAGCTTGTGGGGTGTTTAGTTCTTTTTGTTGTTGCCAAATAGGAAAAATGTTCTATTGAATATGCCATCAGGCCATTACAACTTCCGGAATACTAGAGAACATCAAAACAGAAATCCAACCAGTCCATCTAGTTCAACTCCACAGTTTGAAATTGAGGAAAGTCATACTGAGATAGAAGAAGAAATAATTTTCGAACACGACAATAACATGGGGGAACCATAAAATAATAGGGATTTAATTGTGGCATTGATAAGAAGTTAACAGGACATGCAAAACAATATAACTACTATGACCAATCTGATGACTCAATTCATGACTCAAAATTTAAACCAAAAACAAAATGAAGGTGGGAGGGATGATCGTTCAGTTGATAACAATCAACCTGAAAGATCAACAACAACTAGACCTTACATGCCAAATTTTACTCCTAGAAATTTGCACCCAGAACATGAACCTACTACTAGGGAGGTACAAGATGAAATTTTAAATGATTGGGAATCAGCCGAGGCAGAATTCAGATCTCACATGTCTTTTAGAGAGTACATGGATGTCAGGATGGGGCATAGACCTCATAGGGGCAGAAATTACAATAGTGAATTACAGAGGAAAATAGGGAAGATGTCCATACGTTACTTTGATGGTACAGGCAAGACAACTGCCAGGGCATGGGTTCAAAAGTTAGACACCTATTTTCAATTAAACCCTATGATGGAGGATGAAGCTATTAAATATGCAACATTACATCTAGATGGAGTAGCTCATGAATGGTGGCACCATGGGCAGGTTACCTTGGGACATAATTTAATAGATACATATCTAGAATTCACTGAATGTCTCATTGATAGGTTTGATTCCAAAGATCCTGAATTGCATTTAAACGAATTAACACAACTGAAACATACAGGGACAGTTGAACAATACATAACAGAATTTGAAAAATTGGCTGTGCTTGTCATTGAAATCTCTGAGCGACACAAAATTGTTATTTTCATTGATGGGCTTTCTGATTCTTTGAAAGGATGGGTGAAGTCTTTATATCCTACCACACTACAAATGGCTATTAAGAAGGCTAGAGATTTAGAACCCTCCTCCAAAGGAAAGATTTGGAATAAAACTCCCCTACCAAAACCAGACAAAGACAAAGAGCCTTCTAACAAAGAAACGTTTCCAAAACCCAGATCTGATAAAGAGGAAAGGGATGAACTCAGGAGGCGCAAATTGTGCTTCAGTTGTAAAGAGTCATGGCAACCAGGTCATAGGTGTTTGGGCAAAGGGAAAATACATTACATTGAAGTTATATCAGATAATGAAGACGAGGAAAATATAGATCCGAATATAGAAGGTTCCCAAAAGGTTTCTGCCTCTGATCAGGAAAATAAACAGCCAGGTGGTATAATAGCATCCATGACAGGAATTCCTCATTACAACATTTTCAGGGTCAGCGAGTTGTTGTTATGATTGATAGTGGATCTATGCATAATTTTATTGATGCTTCTCTTGTTAAGAAACAAGGCTTACATATTGTTAAACATGAGGGTTTTGATGTGAAGGTAGCAGGTGGTACTAATTTAGTAAGCATACATAAAGTTCCACAATTGAGTATTGCTCTTGGTAACTATATAGTGACAGATGATTTTTATGTGATTGATTTAGCGGATACTAATGTTGTCTTAGGAATTCAGTGGATGGAAACTTTGGATAAATATTTGCAGAGTTTTAAATGCATGGAATTCTCTTTCAAGGTTGATGGACAAAAGGTGATTCTCAGGGGAATGTCGAATGGTGGACCCAAAATTGTCACTGCTAAAAGTGTGGAAGCCATTTCCCGTCATGGTGAGGTTGCTTGGTCAGCTCAGTGTTTGATCTCTACAAAGGTAACATGTTTTGAAACTAAGCATTATTTAGATGATTTGTTGCAAATATTAGACTCTCACAATTTAGTTTTCAGCGATATCCCCCCTGGGGTACCCCCAGATAGAGGTTTTGAATGTACTATTGAATAGGAAGAAGGGGCTAAGCCCGTCATCACTACTCCATACAGGCATCCTAAGGTGTTCAAAGATGAAATAAAAAAGGCTATTAGGGAGTTATTGGATATGGGACACGTTAGGCCCAGTTCGAGTCCGTTTGCTTCATCGGTGGTGATGGTCAAAAAGAAAGATGGGACTCTACGCATGTGTATCGACTACCGTGCCCTAAACAAAAAGACCATAAAAAACAAGTATCCGATTCCCCGCATTGATGAATTGTTAGATGAATTACATGGTGCTGTGTATTTTTCCAAAATTGATTTGCGATCAGGGTATCATCAGATTATGCTAAGGGAACATGATATTCATAAAACTGCTTTCCGATGTCATTATGGTCATTACAAACTTTTGGTTATGCCTTTTGGACTGACAAATGCTCCAGCAACATTTCAGTCTTGTATGAACCATATTTTTACTAAGCAGCTGCGTAAATTCTTGCTCGTTTTCTTTGATGGCATACTGATTTACAACAAGACTTGGGAGGAACACCTGAAACATATTGATGAAATTTTGGGTATAATGGAGTCTCAATCTCTTTATGCAAAAGCCTCTAAATGTGAATTTGGTATGACAAAAATTCTATATTTGGGACATATGATCAGTGTTAAAGGTGTGTAGGTGCATCAAGAAAAGATCAGGGCTATTCTGGATTGGCCACCTCCACGGACTCTTTCTGATTTAAGAGGCTTCTTTGGTCTATGCAGTTATTACAGGAGATTTGTTAGAGGGTTTTCATAGCTTGGAGCACCGCTGATAGATCTTACCAAACAGGGGCATTCAGATGGACTGCAGAGTCACATCAGGTATTTGACAAACTCAAGGAGGTAATGAGTTCTTGTCCCGTCCTTGCATTGCCAGATTTTAATCAGCCTTTTGTATTAGAATGTGATGCGTCAGGTAAAGGAATTGGAGCCGTGTTGACTCAAAATAAACATCCGATAGTTTTTGAAAGCAGGAAACTCACTAGTGCCGAAAAACTGTATTCCATATATGATAAGGAAATGTTAGCTATTATGCATGCATTAGCTAAATTCAGACAATACTTAGTTGGGGCCAAATTTGTAGTTAAAACTGATCATAATAGTCTGAAGTATTTCCTTAGTCAAAGAGATTTGAATGACAGGCAGCAAAAATGGATCAGTAAAATTCAAGGCTATAATTTTGAAATTGAATATGTTAAGGGTAAGAACAATCTTGTGGCTGATGCTTTGTCTAGGAGGCCGGAAATAAATGCTTTAAGCGGAATAACAGCTGATTGGAAATCTTTGTTGTTGGTAGAATATTCTAAGAACTCCATTGCTTGTGATCTATTGGATGGGAAAGTTCAGGACGATAGGTACAAAGTTGTGAATGATATTATTTACTACAAAGATAGAATCTTCTTAGTACCTGAGTCTAAGTTAAAATTGAGAATCTTGCAAACAGTTCATGACTTGCCTTTAGCAAGACATCCAGGTTATTTCAAAACTTACAGGCACATCCGTGAAAGATTCACATGGAAAGGGCTCAAAAATGACATTTTGCAGTATGTCAAAGAATGTATCACATGTCAGCAGAATAAAGCATAGCATTCTTAACCAGCAGGGTTATTGCAGCCTTTACCCATTCCGGATAAAAAATGGGAAAGTATATCAATGGATTTCATTACTGGTTTACCCTGGGCTCAAGGTAAAGATTGTATTTTTGTTGTGGTTAATAGACTAACAAAATTTGCACATTTCTTTGCTATCACTACCGAATTCACAACTATACAGATTGCTGGATTGTTCTTCAAGGAATTATTCCGATTACATGGCCTACCGAAGAATATCATCAGTGATCGAGACAACAGGTTTTTGAGTAATTTTTGGGCAGAAGTATTTAGGTTGACAGGTACAGTATTGCATCACAACACTAGTTACCATCCACAGACAGATGGCCAGACATAAATAGTCAACAAATGGATTGAAGGCTATCTACGTCATTATGTCGCTAGGTATCAATAGGCTTGGATTCGCTGGTTGCATTTGGGAGAGTATTGCTACAATACTACCTTCCATATGTCCGTAGGTATGACGCCTTTTAAGGCATTATATGGGTATGATGCTTTATCCTTCGTTGATCTTGCTTTTGATATCAGTAATGTGCCCAAGTCACGAGATTGGCTTCAGGAGTGTCAAGACATCTTGAAGACCCTCAAGGAAAATTTACATGGTGCTCAAAACCGACAAAAACTCTATGGTGATAAGAAGAGGGTGGAACGGAGTTTTGCGGTTGGTGATTTGGTGTACTTCAGACTCCAGTCCTATTGACAGTCATCCCTCAAACGGAGTGGGGCTGAGAAATTGAAGTCTTGGTTTTATGGGTCTTATCAGATTATTGTCAAAACTGGAGAGGTTGCATATGAATTGGCTCTACCGGCAGGTAGCAGGATCCATAATGTCTTCCACGTTTCTCGTCTCAAGAAGGCCTTAGGTCAGCAGATCACATTTTCAGAGGCTTTACCTCCCTTGGATGAGGAGGGGAAACTTGCAATGATTCCTGAAAAGATTGTAGAAACACGAGATCAGCATTTGCTAACCGCATTATTCGAGAATATCCGATCAAATGGAAGGATTTGCCCTTAGAAGATGCTACTTGGGAAAATGAGCAGATTTTGGGCCATCCTGATTTATAGTTGCTTGTGGGCAAGCAACATTGGGAAGGGGAGATTTGTAATATCCCTACATAAGTTAAATAAAGCATATATTATGTATGCTATGTTAATTATTTTATATTACTTTTAATATTCAATGAACTAATATAAACTAATTAATAATATATTTGAGGAAATCAAATAAGTGATTAAAGTAATAATTATTTAATCATGAAATTAGTTTGGGGAGTTCACGGGATTTTTACCATATTAGTTCCATTTAAATATATGTTGTGTGTGGATTGAAAGGGGAATGAAGAATTTGAGAACTTGTGCAGAGTAAATCCGGCGTGAGAAGCCAGGAGTCAAGAACATCCTTTCGCCAGCATACTAACTGGCCTAGTGGATTGTTAGAGGTGGTAGTTTAATGTTTGGATTTAGCGGACAGAGGTGGCAGCGGAATGTTTGGATTTAGCGGAGATGTGTTTGTAAGGTGGGAGTGGGAGTACCTTAACATCCAAACAACAATACGTCAAAGCCATTCTAAAATCTGGAAACCAAAAGATGACACGCTGCTGAGCAGAGCTTAGTAACACGAATCAATCATAGCACAAGCCGTGAGTACGGAACAGACTCGTGCGTGGCCACAACACCGTCCCTTGAATTGTTGGAGTCAACAACGCCGTGCCCAGCCGCTTGCCTAATAGCGTTGAGGTGTGAAGATTATAATAGAAGACGAACATACAACGATCATTCAAACACCGTTCCTCCAGTTTTACAGAGGTGTTGGCAAATACTGAAGTTAAAGGTGCATATCAATATTCTTTTCTTGTCAGAAAGTTAACTCCTATGCTATGATTATCCTTTGCTGGAAACGTAATTTCTGTGTATATCTTTGTTGTAAACAACATTCGCGTGTATATCTTTTGCTGGAAACATATGCCTGTGTTGTCTACTTTTTTAATACATTGGAAGAAAGTATGAAATGAACTTGAAATTGGTTATTAAATCCTGGTAAATTGCATATTTCTGGGGTGGTATAAACTAGACTCTTACAATGCATCAAAAGCAACAAGTGAGAGAACTGCTAGTAAGGAATCTAGAAGCAAAAGGCAGAGTTCTACCACATCTACTCCCACTGTCAGTTCTTCATTGATAAGAGAGGTAGAGATGCATAATATGGAACAAAATTCAGAACAAGGTGGAGATACAAAGATTCTACCTCAGGATAGTCAAGGGGCAGTCTCATCCACACAATCAATGCAACATGGAACAAAGATATTGCCAGCATCTCCTACTGTTCGATTGGTAGTTGATTTGGGAGATGATATGAGACAGCCTAGTCTCAACACTTAGGAGGTTGCTGATGAGATTATTTCAGCACTGAAGGGACTTAATGAGGATGAGCAGCTAGATGGTGGCATGGAATGGTCCACAGTTCTTGATTGGCTGAGGGAGAGCATGAAGAAAAGAAGAAGAGTAGAGGAAGTACTCCCTGTGGATGACATTGATACGTTCTTGAATAGGATTGGCAAGGTGAAAGAACCTAAACAAGCAAAGGAAATTCTTAAGATTACTATAGATGTTTCAGGATCTCGCACTTTGCATATGGCTGTCCTAGTTGGTGACAAGAATAGAGATGGGATCACTCCAAATGACTACCACATCACCTCAATCGACATTGGGCAAACCACTAAGAAGCAAGAATTTCAGGAATTGAGGGGTACTACAGATGCTATTGAAGAAAGGATGGATAAGCTGAAAAAGAAGGATGAGTTAAAATTGGAAAATATGATGTTAAAAGAGTACATAAAAAAACAAATGAATCCATCATGACATGAGAGTGTTGCACTTGTTCCATTTGTCCCCGCTTCTCAGGATACTTGTGATGTGATGAAGAACTCCTATCAGGAAGTAAGGGAATGTGCAAGTGATATCAGGAAACGAGAAGAGAACTTCCTTACTTGGATGGTTCAAGCATATGAGAAGACCATAGTATTGAAGAATAAGGTCCAAGGATTGAGTCTACATGGAAGGAATTTCAGCCCATTGAAGACAAGACAGTTCCTCGTCTTAAGGCGTTAAAGAGTGTCCCTGCATCAGTTCTAATTCAAGGAGTAATTAATAAAGGAAGTGCATATGACTTTGGTCATTGGTATCTTTCATTGTCCATGAGGAGGTCTACATATGAGCATACACAGGCTGATTGTCTTGCTGTTGAGGTTTCTTTCCTTGAGATACATTTGAAAGTCCTTGTTGCTATCAAGGAATTAGTTGGTCTTGACATTGATGCTTCCAGTGAGTTAGATTTGGATGAGTTGAAAGGAAAGATGCATTCAGTCTACTTTGGAGACGTGGACTCTTTTGAGAAGAGTCAATTGATTGGATTTCTCTCACTTATGATTTTCATAAGTGACCTGCAAAGGCATACTTCAGATTGGGATAGCGCATTGGATACTTGCACGGAGAAGTTAGAGGTCATTGGGCTACAACATAACAACCTTCCCAGTATTCCCATGGATGAACTTAGTGCGATTATGGCTAAGCTCATTGATTTTGCTAGAAGGGAGAAGGAAAACGGAGTGCATCTCTTGGATTATGAGTTGTAAGATGACAAGGTGACTTCCCTTCTTATTGGTCCTCAGGCCATTGAATTTTCTCATTGGCTCCTTTTGTAGTGCTTCTTTCCTATTGGCTATTTGTGGTTGCCCTAATTAGGGTTTTCTATGGATTAATCTGGACCATCGATTTTGTTTTAATCTTGGCCATTCATTGTAATTGAGGCTCCTATATAAACCCCACTCCTCTCATTTGTAAGGGAGGTTGTTAGAGAATTGTTGCTAATATATTGCCAAATTTGCTCTACTATTCATTGTTATGGTACTTGCTCATTGATTTGCATCCATAGATGGGATTAATGAAATGGTAGTAATTTGAACATCTTTCGAATACGCCTTAGAAGATTGCACTAGGTGAGTGGAGTTGATGACAAGACTGCATCTAGTAGAGTCCAAGGATCTTCACTATTTCGTGCATCCTTGCGTAGAAGTAAAGTTGTTAGAATCGTAAGTTTACATTCATAGCATTTCATTTCATAGGTTGGAAGTTGGAATATATTTTCATTGCACATTGTGAAGCCATATCATTCAAAGTCCTGTCGACAAAGTCTTATTGAACAAACGTAAGTCCCCTCGTGATACCAACATATCACATTATTATCACTGAGTGAGTATCCACCATTAGGAAGGAAGCTTGGAGTCATCTTTATGATCTTTCATTACAATCTTTAGCATAAGGGTGCCTTTATTCAAGAAAGGACTCAATATTTGGTGTTTCATCCTGAAACATTGAGTGTTCTATCCTATATGTTGTAAGGGTATAAAACTCACATCAACAGAAATTGGCGCTAGAAGGAGGGCAAAATCAAGATTCATTAAATGGAACAACTTCGAAAATCAGAGCGTTGGTGGTATGCAAACCCTCCATTTTCACGCCAACAAAAAATGGCGCTAGGAGGGCCTTGTTCAAAGTTCACCTAAAAGTTGTCAACAAGTTGAAGATGGTGTAATATAGGGCTTTCTCGATCACAAGGTCCAAGAAGAAATTGGGAATCGTATCAAGACAACATCATCCTAACATTTCATTCCCTCGCTTGGAATCAAAGGAGGAATGACCTTGAGTACTTGTAGATTGCTGATATACTAGACAAAGAAGAAAAAAAGGCTCAAAGGATTGAAAGAGAAGTCCAAGAGAGGTTGGAATGTGAAAGACAAAATTGAGAAGATGATCTAAGATGGTGTTGCCCCAGTACGCTCACTATCCAGTTGTACAACCAGGTTTGGACACACAAGCAACAAAAGAAGATATCACGAGAGAAGAGACGACGCTCATTACACAACTGCTCGAGCTATCTTAGAAGAAGTTGGTATAGAGCAAGAAAGAGAAAGGCTTAGAATTGAAAGACAAATTGAGGAAAGGATTGTGTGCGAGAGAGCAGAAAGGATCCAACGTGAAAGAGAACTCCATAGGGAACACCAACGAAGAAGAGAAGAAAGATTAGCCCAAGAGAACCAAAGGAGAGAAAATTAGAATTAAGTCCAAGTTGGATAAGAGGATTGGTTCTTTCTCATCAAAGAGATTTGAAAAGCTAGAGTAAGAAAGAAAGGGTAGGGTACTGAGATCGACTCCAAAGCAAGAAGACTTGATAGAATCACAGTTCCATAGAAAGAGGAGAAATCATTGGGTAGCTCATATTACATGAGAGGCAAGTTCTTCAACTTAATCAAGTCCTATCCAGCCAACTCCAAGTGCAACTATCCAAGCAATTCCAGGCACTCAAACTCAAACAACTCCAGTTCAACCAGCTCAAGCAGCAATGACGACACCTTGGATACAAAATAATGCGTCTCCACTTACTCGTCTCCACTTACTTTCGCTACTTATCATGATATGTCAAAGAATTCAGAACACTTTTGTTGCAAGTTCCATGTCAATAATCCCAATCGAACAGTGGAAGAACATATCAAGATCTTTGAGGATGCATTGTGTAACAGGAGGATTTAGCATGAGGATGTTGCATGCAAACTTTTTCCGCATTCATTAGGGGATGGGCTTTCTATTGGTTTGTCCGCTTGCCAACCAAATCCATAACTGCATGGGACCAGCTGAAAACAATGTTCATTGGGAAATTTGGAATCCCCATTACTCCATTGGATTTGTACAGACAATTTGCAGATATTAGGTGGCAAGAGCAAGAACCCATAATCTCGTTTAACAATCTCTTTCACAAAGTGTACACAAGATTGCAAGCTCCCTATACAGTTCAAGATGCAGGTGCACTAGAGATGTATTAGAGTGCCTTGGATTCTTCTACATCCATGTTCACAAGACATTCACATCTAGCTCCAGCGAATTTGAATGAAGCTTATGCTAGAGCTATGCAAGTTGGCCCACAGATGAGATAGAATATATCAGGACCAGTGATAAGTTTCAGACTGATAGTTGCAAGTAGTCAAGTCCTACAACCTTCATTTCAAGCTCCATCGAATCAACTTGTGCTACATCCAGAGGATCTGCTTTCTCAAGATCCATCAAGTCTACATGTATATCTTCAAGGTGCAAGTACATCTACAAGAACACAAGAAGAGAAAGATGAGATGAAGAGTTAATTGAACAAGTCAAGAAGTTGTCCATAAAAGTCACATAGTTGAGAAATCAAAACAATCAACTTCAAAGCATGCAAAGGAATTTCCAAGGACAACAAAATAGCCACCAAGGGGACTATCAAGGAAATTACCAAGGAACTTGTCAAAGAAATAACCAAGATGACAATTACCAAAGGAACAATCAGGGTGGTAGCTATCAAGGTGGTGTGTAGTCAAGTAACCAAGGATACAACAACAATCAAGGCTATCAAAAGAAGACTTGGAATGAAAATCCAAATAATGGAAATGTGGTGTCACCATTTGATAACCCATCTACTTCTGAGAATCGGCCTACAGAGAAGAGATTCCTAGCCGAAGCTGCACTATCAACATGGTGTAGGATACATCAAACAAATCAACATTCGGAGTTCCAATATCCTGAATTCAAGAAAGTGACATGTTTTGCAAAAGGTGGTAGATGATTTTATTAATCAAGAGAATCCTCCGATCACGAGATATGAAATTTTCCCTACCACAAGATACGATCAATGTCTAACTTTTGAGGAATACTCATTTCCTCCAGAATTCGAAGCATATGAAGAGCACAATGGAAGGTTTCCACCAGCTTTAGATAATGGTCTACTTGAGACGCCACACTTGGAATTCCCACCAGGAGCAACAAGCAAGCCAACACAGGAAACCAACTATCTTTTTCCACCTTTGAATAATAGTGTTTTAGTTTAAGGCATAAAGGAGGTGCATGCATTCCAGTTTGAACCTTGGGCGAACCCACAGGCGAACCTAACCAGAACCAAGTACCAATTCGTACCATGGCTGGTCCGGGGGCCTAGAGGGGTGAACTGGACATCCCAGGTTAGAAGTAATATAAATAGTCACAACTATTAACTATATGCACTTGGTGATGAGCAGTCATAAATACTATGTCATGAATCCACATCAGATACTCGTACCCACAAACCCAATAGTCTGAATTATTTGGTCTTATCTTTTATATTTCTTTCTCACTGCCAACGATTGAATGATTACTATAGACTGATTGAAGTGATCGAAGAATTGATTGGAGGTCTGTTTGCATGATTCCCAATTGATGTTTGATTAATGATTTCCTTTGATTTGATGTGATGTGTTAGTGGATGATGATTGATTGAATGTGGAGTTCATAGCTTGAGTAGTGATGATTGAGTAGAAGTTGATTTGATGTATTGGCGAGTGATGATCGATAAATGATCCTTAAATACTTGGAATTATTTCACCTTTATACATTATTGGTGAAGGGGTCACCACCTTTCATAAGAATTGAGTCATCACTTTCCATTGTGACCTTTGAGAATAATTTGTTATTCCCCAACTTTATCTCCCTTGAATGCCCTCCTCAAAGGAAACTGTCTCCTCTTTATACCTTTCAATGTGAGGAAGAGTACATCTCTTCACCATATCTGCCCCTAGCAATGGTCACACCCTTTCACAATTACCACCCTCCGAAAGGGTGACAACTCTTCATCATTGCTGCCCTTTTTGAAGTTACTTCCTTATTCTCTTCTCCTTCCATTAATCCTTCCTTAATTCCTATGTTCTCCTTTTTCTAGATCAGAATTGTCTTATATCTTAGAACATAAATTGCTATGGTTACCTTCCTTATGAAAATCCCTTCTTCCATGCCTTCAACAAATGACTCTCCCTCCTATTTATATCTTCATGATGGAAGAGTCACAACCTTTCATTATTACAACCTTTCAAGAGAGTCGCAACCCTTTATCCTTAATACCCTTTAAAAGAGTCACAATCTTTCATAACTACAACCTTTTGATAGTCACAACCCTTCATCATTACAATCCTTTGTCTTTTTAAGGAGTCACCTTGTTATTCTTCCTTCTCCATTAATTCCTTCTTGATTCACACCTTCAAACTATGTCTTCGATCTATACTTCCCCTTTAAGTCTGCATCGACTTTCCTTCTCAATTTGCATCAGCATATTCTTTTATATTTGCATCCTCCTTTATATCTACATATACTCTTCATAAAATTCTGCTATAAATTCTTTTTTTTGGTCGGTAAAATATTTAATTATTTTATTAATGTAATTCTGGGATTAGACCCGACTCGTACCAGGGGAGGTTACAACAAGGGAACCATCATCCCAAATTTGGCAATAAAAACAATATCCATAGACAGATACAATCACAACCATATATCATAACCAATAAACAAAAAGGCAAGTCAATTTAACCCTTAGCTCCTCCCTTAGTCTGGGATCGAAGAATCATGTCAAAAGATTTCTGAGCTTTCTTTGATTTTTTCCCTTTCACAATTTCCCAAGCCTCTTCCACTCTGGCAGCCTCTTTCTGCTACTCCTTGGAGTTGATCTGAGGCGACCCCAACAAAGCAACAGAGCTACTCTCACCTTGCAACCTACTTTCTTTTGCTGGAGATTCTTCCACCTTATCTCGCGACCTCACATGTCGTTTTTCTCCCTACCATCCAGAGTGACTCCTTGATTCTTGTGTTTTAGCTCCATATCACACCCAACTTTAACAACATTAACATTGTTGAAAGCTGGAGGCACATCTTGGGGCGGAGCCACAAAAGAATGCACGATCTTCTTCCCGTTCACAATCTGGGAATACGACTTAGGCTGCCCATCCGTCTTTTCCACCGTATAATGAGGGGGAAATCTCTTTCCACCATGAAGCATTTTTGTCCACTTTCTGTTTCTCACATTGGGATGCCCTATGCCCAGTTTTGAAGCACCTTTTGCACCGAAATTGAACCTCTTCATAATCCAAGGCCTGTACCCAACAACCATTTGAAGATTTAATCGAAATTTCTTCCGGGGAGACCATCAGTAATATCCATCTCCACAAGGATTCATGTATAAGTTGAATGCAAAAGATTAGAGGATCCCTCATCAATCATCAAAAAGATTCCCAACGAGTTTCCTATAGCTTCAAAGCAGGAGTCAAACCAAAACTGTAATGGAAGGTTGGGAAGCCTTACCCAAAGTGGAACCCTATCAAAAACTTCAGTAGCAGGGCAGAAGTCGGGGTCTAGGGTTTCAGCATCAAAGGAAACTTATCCTCCCAATTCCAGAGGCAGTCACATAAAATCTTATTCCTGTCAATAACATCCTCAAACACAAGAATGAAAAATCACTGGCTATAGGATATATCTGAACACACCCTTTCATGATAGGGTCCCATTGCTCAGAAATCCACACATGAAGATCATGCAAGCTTGGCCATATTCCTCTAAAGCGCTCAATCAACCCAAGTTTAGAGAAGACTGCAACATTACGAGCCATTTCCTCCACTTCGCTCACTAAATCTACCGAAATGGCTCTGCATGTATACGACTGAAATCCATCTGGTCCATTGCCTCGGCACCACAACCCAAGGTCAAAGGTTGTGCTGGGTAATGAAACCCTAGTGGCATCTTTACCCATCCTTGTTTCTTCAGGATGTCATCCGCATTCCTTTGTCCCTAAAGTAAGCATCGCGAATGCATTTCCTTTTGCATCTTTTGTATCTCCTTGGGGATTTGGACTGTTCCTCCACCGTCCAACAATCTCTCCCCAACAAACATGACTTGCCCCGCCACCTATGACGCATGTGGTAGTGCTCCACAGAGCCCAAAACAAACAGCATTCCCTCTTTGCGAATTTTTTGGATCCTTCTCTGGAGCCGAAGGAAAAACAGAAAAAACCCTAGTCGCCACAACCTTCCGAAGACGCTCCATCATCTGTTCACTCCTCCCACCCCCATTTTTGATATAAATTCTTCTTGCAATAATGTCTTCAACATTTCTTTGATGATCTTCCCTTTTATCTTCTCCAAATGTAAGTCTGATATAAACTCTTGCTCCCCCTCAAATACACTCTACAACTTCTTAATATATCTTCCCAAGAGTGGTGTCTCTTCCACTTTTTAATTGCTCCTTAACTAATCTTAATTGCTGCTTTTATTTCTAATTCAGATTTATTTCCGAATTCTTCTCTAATTCCAATCTGATTATTCCATATTTCATTTTCCAAATTTCCTTGCTCCATCCATGTCCCCCTTCAAATGAAATCTTCTCCCTTTTATCTCTAATGTTGAGGGAGTCACAACTCTTCACTACATGCCCCTTGACTTTTCATCAAACTTAACTAACTTTTAATTATATTATTATTATTATTATATTTTAATTATCTCAATTATTAATTATTATTAAATCCCATTTCACGAAGGGGACATTACTCTCCCTCTCCTAGTCTCTTCTTTTGTTGTGATTTGGGGTCTTTTCTCGCCTTTCATACTTTATTTTTTCCTTTTGGTCTACCTCTCCTCTTTTATTTGATGTTTCTTCATCTCCCTCATTTCCCTTTGTTGTTTTGTCACTTTTCGATGTTTTTAATTTTCTATAATCCCCCTTCTTTTGGCTTATTTGATTGTTGTCATTATTTTACTTTATTTTTGTATTCCTTTTTCCTTATTTTATTTGAGTCTCATCTCTCGTCTTAAGATTATTTCATTTTATTTTTTCTTGATTTTATTTTCTTGTTTGGTGTTCATTTCCTTTGTTTTCTCTTTGTCCTTTTCTTTTTTAGTCTTTCCCTTCCTTTTTACTGTTTTCTTTCTAATTTTTCTCTTGTTTTTGTTTTGTCCTTTTGTCTTATTATTTTATTATCCTTGTTTACCCTTTTCCTTTTTATTTCCTTTCTTTTGACTTTGTTTGTCTTTAGTTTTTATTTTATGTTAATTTTAACTTTTTGTTTCCTTGTTTTAATCTAAATTCTTCATTTAGTTTTATTCTTTTTGGGTTTGCTCTCCTTTTTTCTTGTTTATTTTTCTTCTCCCAGTCTTTTCATTTATTCTTATTTTATTTTTTTATTCTTTTTTGTTTCTTTGTTGATTCCCTTATTTTTATATTAAATTTTTCTTCTCTTGATTTATTTGTTCCGTAATTATTCTTTTTTACATTTCTATTAGTTGTTTGTTTTTATTACTTATTTTTGTTATATTTTAACATTTATTTTTGTTCAATCTATTGTATGAGCTAGCTTCTTAATGATTATCTTTCTTGTCTTCTTTTAGTTTTCTCTTTTCTTTCTTTCTTTCTAATTTTAGTTTTCTCTGTTCTTTCTTTCTAATTTTTCTGTGTTCTTTGTTTTTTTGCCCTATCTTGGAGTTTTTGCACTTTAATAAAACAAGAATATCTTTCTTGTTCTTCTTGATGCTTTCTCTTTTGTCTTTTCCTAACCAATTCTTGTTTTTTGTCTAATTATTTTTAATATATTTTTAACTTCGTTTTTTCATGATTTATTTTTATTATTATCTTTATAGTTTTTAATTCTTTAGTCTTTTTACCTCCTATATCAGGCTGATATGTTTTCCAATTTCTTACTTTCCTACTCCTGATGATGAATCAGTGAGAGTGATTTGAAATGTCAAGCTAAAAATTTTTATGCACAGTTGAATCCAGAAGCATACATACTATATTCAATGGACTGTGAGAAGCTCGTACCAGCAAATTTACCGATGTCTAACTGGTTTTAACAATATATTTACTGACTTTTAAGTTTAAACATTTATTTAAGTACTTACTGACTTAACATACTAATATAGATGTAATAACTCCAATATTCCCCTCTTATTACATCACTCCGAATAAAGGTAGGAACAAGGGCAACAAAACATCACCTGATGAACTAGGGCATACATTCAGCTTCCCAAGCATCACCAACTAACGAGGACATACTAGAGAACAAATCCCATGTACAATGCCAAGGAACAAATCCCAACTAATCTCTCCTCTAAGAGAACGAATCCCTCCTCCAATGCACAGCAAGAGAACATCCCGCCTCTGAGAGTACAAATCCTTCCTCCAGTGTACAATGGGAACAAATCCTACCTTTATTGTAGAATGGGAACATATCCCTACTCAAGTATACAGTAGGATTAAATCTTTAAGTTCAGAAAATAAAAACTGCCAAACCCTCACGTGATCTGAAAGGGGACAGAATATGAAGATTTAATGTGTCTCAAGCAATGTACCATCTCCGAGCAAGAAGCTAACTCAAGATAGAAAGAAGACTTCATCCTTATAGTCCTTCGTACCTCTCCTTTGATTTTGTGAGATTTATCTAGTAACTGTCACATGAGAGTCTTTGAGAGTAGGATCAATGCATTACATGTATGAGAATGCCCTGAGGGCACAAGCAATCAATGTAGTTCATATTTGTAAGTGCCCCTGTGGACAAAGTGGGTGTCGGTTTTAACCAATTAATGCATTCATTATAATAAAGCTTTTATATTTCAGCTATTAATACATTGTTTTTACCATAAAATCCTGACACCTTAGTTCTCCATTTAACTTCAAAAAATATCCTTTTTTCTCAATAAAAATAATAACAAACCTCTTTTCTTTTCCAAAACACTATACTTAAGCTTGGCTCTTTCTCTTTTTAACACTTTAAAAGTTAAAACATTTATCTCCACTTTAGTATAACATATCCTTTAATCTTCAATGACCACTTTTAAAATTCTTGCCACTCGCAAAAGTCCGATACTCAATCACATTTTTATCTCCTCAAATTTCTTTTAGCACCTTTTTAATGAAAGCATGCCAGAAGTGTGCACTGTTTGACATCATATTTTGCAAGAAGATTATGATAGAGAAATTACATACAATAGAGTGAATATAGGACTTCACATGAGAATACATGGGCATTATGGAATTCTTGGGTGTGATTTAGAGACTTGCAGGGAACCTTTGGGGTCAGCAATCAACAGGATACCTTTGCAAATGCAAATGAATCTTCATGGCAGCAGTCGGCATGCTTTATTACTGAAGAGTTTTCAAATGGGAAACAGTACCATGACTACAACAGTGGGTAACCTTGGTAGCACGATGTTTTGAAACTTGACAAATTTTCAAACTTATTCAGAAGTCTTAATTAATGCTGACTTGCACAGTTGGCAGAGATACAACAGAGGTAGGAAATCCCCAGGATGGTACAGTGACCTGGTGAGGGGGACAGAGAGTACTGAAGAAAAGCATAAGGTTGGTAAAATTTGGAAGCCCTAAAACACCTTGCTCTTAACTGCTCCAGCTACTTGTTTCTTCTCCCTCATGGTGCCTCCATCTTCTCCATTGCTTTGACACCATGCTGAAATGGGAAGCTCCAAAACCTACAAGTTAGACCATTGATAATACACGATATTTGTATATTTGGGTTAAGATAATATTGCATTGGCTTACAAAGCCTTTTTAACTGCCTAAACTAAACTATGTGAAAACTTCCAACTATTAACTTTTATTTAATTATCTATTTACCAGGGTTACCCGGGGACGCGTCCCCGGCCTAAATCCCCAAGTTCCCGGAACGGGGACGTCCCCGGGACTTGGGGACGGCTTGGGGACGTCCCCACGCCGTCCCCAAATTTTGAGATTTTGG
>MU226766.1:492662-515850 GCA_018584345.1 Thuja plicata
ATGAATTGAAATGGCATTGAAATGTTACTATTTACTTTGAGTATTTACTAAATGGCATTGAAATGTTGTATGTTAAGGTTATATGATGTTTAAATGGCATGCATTGTCCATATTTTCATATGAATGTGATGTATACTTGCAAATTTCCTTATATATTTGAAAATTTCCCTATATTTACATAGCCGTCCCCTTTGCTGTCCCCTGCCGTCCCCTGCCGTCCCCAAAATCGGCAAAAAAATTTGTCGTCCCGGAAACCCGTCCCGCCGTCCCCTGCCGTCCCCGTCCCGGAAACTCGGGGTAACCTTGCTATTTACTAAATAGATATTTACCAAACCTAACAACCTAATATAGATATAATAACTCCAACACTCTGGTGTTCTATTTCATTCTTCCTTTACTCCTGAAAATCCAGAATGCAGTAACTTCTAGTAATTTCACCATTTTGAATTTGCTTTATTAATCTATCGGCAAATTTACCAGTTGAGAATATGTTATTTGGGAAGAACCATACACCAAAGGCATAGTATTTTTATTTTTTTATTTGTCCAGCTGGACTGGCATATAACTGAATATATTTGTTTCTGTTGTTTTACAGTTTGATGTGACTTTCCCTGCTCTTGCATGCTCTCTTCTTAGTTTGGATGCAATGGATATTAGTGGAGATCAACACCTTGACGTGGTAAGTTTGCAATTAAAGTTTGGATTAACTTTGGGACAATAAAAGTTAACCTTTGTATATTTCTTGTCAGAACGCAAGTTAAGTGGAATATAAGGAATAGCTTGAGGTTTGAACTTCGAACATTTTAATCTTGCAGAAACATGATATAATAAAAAAAAGACTCGATGCCTCTGGAAATGTTATTGAGACAAGGAGTGATGGAATTGGTGGACCCAAGGTTTGTTCTGCGACTCAACTTTCTGATGTTTTGTTTTTCTATAATCATATGTTTAGATTTTAAAACTTATGTATGTAGCTGTTGTTTGTTGGGATAAGTATTTTTGTTCAATATTATTTTAGCACACTAACTGTTTGTTTATGTTACTGGGTTTCACAAGAGCCCTGGTTGAACCCAGATCTGTCCTGACAGGGTACAAATTTTGGTCTGGGTTTTTGTAATGTCCCCTTTTTAGCTCACCATGGTTGGTGGTTTGGAGTTGTCTATCAGTGGCCCTGGTAGGCTAAGTCAGTTGGTTAGAGGGTCTCGGTTGGCAGTTCAGTGGGCCAATTCCCTTCCGGGGGTCAGAGGTGTTCAGGATTGCTCTTTGTTTGAGTCAGATTGGCACACTTACTATTTATAGTAAGTGTCTATTTTGGGAAAGTCAGAGTTACTATCTTTAGCAGGGCACCTAGATAGTTGGTAGCAACATGGAGTTGTGGGGTCTTCGACAAAGCTTCAAGTTTGGGACTTACTATTTATAGTTTTCCCAATAATTAAATAGTGGAAAGTTATGATAGACTATATAGCATGTTTATCCATTTATTTCTTCTATTAAGTTTAGACATCTTTGATAGGGGGTTTATAATTCAGTTGAGACTAGATTAATGTTGCATTTTATAATGAGATTGAATCTTGGTGCACTTAACTCCATAACGTAAATCATCTCCCTGCAGTTTATTGAACACAGGACACCGATTCTGCCATGTGGCTTTTACTTCAATTAATTTTAAAATAATTAATTATTTAGGTACCCACAACGCAAAATCGGTTGGATGACTTCTACTTCTTTGATTGATGTTGAAAGAATTAATTATTTAGGTACCTGTAACGCCATTTTAATTGTGTGGATAATCACACAATTGGAGGAGCAGAGAATGTTACCTTGGGAGATCCAATTTCAACAAACAATACCACATATATTCCTCCATCTTTTGTCATGCAAACAGAGGTGGCAATAGAGGAGCAGGTAGTTTTTTTACACAACCCTTTTACAAATCAATGTTGTATTTTCCATTGAGATCATAGTCATCACGTCATATGACCATTTATCATGTGTTGGACCTGAGACCCTAGTAAACAAGTTTATTTTCTTTCTCGCATCCATAATATATGTGTTTTGATGTTTTTGTTTTTCCCAAGCCCTTTCTCTTGTTTCCTTAGGGTAGAATTCCCAAGATCCATGGGGAATATTTTGGGTGCTGGGTTTGATCTTGCTTTAGTTTTGAAGAGGGGACTTTACAAGGGGTTTTGAATGAATGGTTGAATTCAGATTTATCGAACTTGAAGGAACCATTGTTCTTGCTTGTCGATGTCGTTTCATTGAATGGAAATACTTGAGATTTTGCAACCCAGCTTTTATCTCTTGGAGTTGATGCCTGCACATCTTCTTTTGTGGACATTGAGGAAAGGGACTTTGCTCCTCCCATAGTTGCAAGTCCCATTGCTACTGAGATGGAGATGTTACTTGGACCATAGTGCATAAATGGAAGTCACTCTCAGCACAAAGGGGTGAAGGGGTGTAATGCCCATTTATCGCACCTTGTTAGTTGTGCTTACCGTTAATATTTCCTGCGTTCCCGAAGGCTATTTGGAGTTAGTTAGGGGACTCAAAGTTCTGTGGAGAGGTTGATCTTGCAGTTTCTGTGTGTTTCGACCATTTCTATTTTTGGTATATGCTAATTTTAGTAAGTGTTGTTTTGGGCACTTGGTCTCAGTTTTAGTTCCCTCTGCACTTCTGTGTGAAGTGCTTTCAATTTTTGTGCGTTGGTGAAGTTTCTAAGGTGATGGAAATAACGTTTTGTATTTCTCACTAAGTGTTCGAAAAAGTAACTTTATTTTTTATAACTTAAGTGACAAATATTTAATAATGTATGTCTCCAAAAGGGGGATGCATAGGTAAGGAGGGAAGACAAGGTGTTTTTAAAAGATAATATGAGTATCTTTCGAGGGAAATAAAATATTTTAAATTTGAATTGCCCTAATTTTCCCTCCATCTCTATAAATTGGAGTTTGCGCCCTCATACTTTGCATTTTTCTTTCACACACATAAGGAGATGTTGAAATGAACCTAGAGAGTCTTTTGGAGATTGTTGAGGATGGAAATCTTCTACAGTTAATCTGGTTTCAGTGGTGCAATATTCACCCTTGCTGGTTGTTGCTCTCAGTTTGAGTTTTTAGTGATTTTGGCTTGAAGTTTGGTGATAAGGGTTTGCTGCAGATCAAGATTTTTGAAGTGTTTCGATTTGGGTTTCATGTTTTTGGTGTGATTTGTGCTTTTCCAGACCGCTGTTAGAGTTTCAAAGGTTTTGGAGACACTTTCCTAGTGCTGGTCGTATTTTGGCACACATCTCAAGAAAGAGTTATTTTCTGCTTCTGGGTGTTGATTTTAACTTCGTTCCTCAGCTGGGCGACCGTCTTTGATAGGTCATTTTGTGAGATTTGGTGAAGATTTGATTTTTGTATTCTTGTTGCCCATTATGGGAAGGCTGTACAATCTTCTTTGACATGAGGGAGTCATTGGCGGCTTAAATCTGCAGTTGAAAGGGCCAAATAGCTAGAAATGGAGTGATTGAATGATTAGAAAGGATTTTGAGTAGTTTGGAGCAGATTTGAGGCTAATTTGGAGACTTTTTTCTGAAGAGACTACCCCTGCCTGATTTATCATCCAGTGTATTGCAGAAATTTCTGAGTCTTCTTTTCATTTTAGTGATCCTCTTTTCAAGGTGTTGGTTTTTTTTGGATGGACTGAGTATTGCACAGGAGTTCTGATTTGATTTGTAGCTTGGTAAGTCATGGTAAATGTTGTAATGTTCCACGGAGGCAATGCTTAATGTCAAAGGAGTTTATTAGTGCAAGCTGATAGCAAATCCTAGTGATCTTATTTCCAGGTCTGCACTTTGTATTTCATCTTGTTTCAGATTATATGAATGAGATAGATGAATGAATGAAGAAAGAAATTTTAATGATTTCTATGACACCAAGCGGTCTAATGGGACCAAAAGCCACAACATTAACACATTTTCGTATTTCTTTCTATGTCAGCTCTTCTATTATAAATTTTGACCAAGAACTTTGCTAACTTGTGAAGCTATGTATCTTCAAAGAGCTCGTTTAGACTGTCCACCTTCAAAGTATTTTCGAACTGCTTACAAGCTGATAGGAAATCCTAGTGATCTTAATTCAAGGTCTGCACTTTGTATTTCATCTTATTTGAGATTATATGAATGAGATTGATGAAGATGTTATGGTGCACTTGTTTAAATGCATATGGTTTAACTTTATCCTATTTTTCAAAGCAATGTGTTCTGTGTCCTTTAATGGTGAATGAAATCTGAAACAAACAAGCAGCAAAAACTATTTACATTGGCATTGAAAACTAGCAAACATTTCTGGAAAGAATCGGGGGTATACATTACAGGGGGCCAGATCTGGGTGGATTGTGTAGTCATGGTCCTAGTAGGTCTTGGGTTGCCATGAGCTTTCTTTTAGTCACAACTTTCTTCTAGTTGCCTTTGATGGGATGGATTGGTTTTTATGCTGTGGGTGTTTCTTGTGTTATGCTTGTTTGCTATGCAGGTTTGGGCCTTTTCGAAACCCACGTTTACCATAAATCAAAATAATTTAGGTTTAGGGTTGTGTTATACAGATGATAGCAGCAATCTTTTTGTGGGAATAATGTGGCAAATCAAAACTTTTTTTTTTCAATTAATCTAGAAAAGCTGTGTTAAGGAAAAAATTGCTGCAGAAATTAATAATACAATATCACAGAAACCTTAAACTCTAGTAAAAAACAATAAAATTGGTTTGAGCAATTAATTGCAAAATGCTGCAGTTTTTCAGCAAAAAATTGGCATCAGGGCCAAGTGGAAATTAATCAGAATAAATTATGATTTTTTTAAAGAGATCTGCAACCATGCTATAGATATCTAGATTCTAAAGTCATAAATGTTAGTTTGAGATGTTCCATGAGATTTGTATTTTAATTGGTCAATGTATACAAGTTACTTATATACGGGATTGTTATGTTCACAGATTGATAAACCTTTACAACGGCATGGTGGCAGGTTGGAACACAATGAAACATATTGTGGATCTTGCTATGGTGCAGAAGCGGTACGCTTTTCATTTGTTTTTCATAGTCTTTTCTATCAATTAATTAAATAAGTTTATTATTATTGTTTGACAACTTCATGTTAATGTTACATACATAATAATTTGCATGACAATCTTTTATTAATGTAGTGTACTTATTGGTACTATCTTTATTGAAATTCCTCTATAATCTCAGATTAATTGTTTGGATTTGTTTTTAGTTTACATCTGTAACTTATGAAGATTTTAATGGAAACTAATACTTAGTGAATAAAGATGGGAATGATAAATAGAAAATATTGTTATCCCCATTTGACACAGAATGGTAGATATGGTTATCTGATTTTTTGTTTGGGAGCCTTTATATGTTAAATGAATGTGTCTCTTTAAACTTAAAGGGTCAAAGTTGACATGGGCTGCTGCTGAACTATGCTTCTTTGAGGGGTCAAAATTGACTACTGTGAGCTGGAAGCCATCTACACTGAAAAAGTATTGGCGCATCTGTATACAATAATATAATGTTATAGCAGGGCCACTGAATATGAGAAGTCACTATAAATTTTAGTAACATGCACGTGCTTATTGAATCATAAAGCAGTTACAAATTGGTTTAGTTAACCAATTTGACAGATTATAGTCATTATCTCAGTTATAGTTAAATCCAGAAGATATGCATGCTGTTCTCTATCACTGCTCACTTTATATATGACTAAGCATTTTTTTTTTAATAATAGTTACCCATCTCCAATTCTAAATTGGTACTATCTATTCCAGTCATTTTAGTAGCTTGAATGAGGTATGACATTTTCATGTCAGACAAGCATGAGGTATTGACAAATAGGGCCTACTTACAGCAGCCATAATTAAAGGAATGATGGGGCTTTTGGAAATCTTGCAGCATCTGAAGTAAGATGTATGACAAGCATGGGATATTGACAAACAGGGTCTACTTGCACGAGCCAGAATTAAAGGAAAATGGGGATATTGGAGATCTTGTGGCATCTAAAGTAAGATGCATGAAAAACTAAAGGAAAATAAAACTTATTGCCCATGAATAACAAAGGCGACTGGCGAGAAGTGTAAATCATTATGGGGGCGTGCTAATATACAATGAGTAAATTTATTTATATATAATCAATGAAATAGTAAATAATGATTGAATAAAAATTGATTCATCAAAACTGTACATATGTCATTATTGGATTGAAGAGGAAATACATAAAACTAAATGATTCTCATGCAATACGATAGTATCTATCAAATCTCAAAAGATCTCATAGAATAAAACCATTTAACCTATGCATCCGAATCCTATTGTCATTTTCATAGTACTTGAATTAAAACTATTACTTGAGAGTCAAATTAGTGTGACTATATGCTGTCAGGTTGCAACATGAACTGAAATAATGACAAGGATAAGAGTTTCTAATTTTGTTTAAGCTTCCTCCATGTACTTGTAAAAGATTTGGTTATCTTGTGTGAATGTGCTGTTTATGCCATGCATTCCTCCTCAAGTATTATGTGTCATTGCAATTATCAAGCCATGCCATGTGTTTATCCTTCTTGTGCTCATTGCTAAGGAATGGCATTACTGGCAACCCAAAACTTCCATTAATAATCCCATAGTCAGTAGCTTTAGACAGTTACAAGCACAAAGTGAATCCCTTGATGTTCCATCCTCCCACGACACAAAAAAGAAAACTCAATGTTAGTACTAGCTTGTTTACAATTTGTTGTCAAGATTGATCATCATTTTGTGTTAAACCAATTGAAGTTGTAGTCTTCCCCATCAATTTGCAAGGTGGTTGTTATCATGAAAAATATAATATAGAGAATGATTACCAAAAATATTCGATAACCAAATAATGATCGAAAGGCTCTTTAAATAAGAGTTACATATTTTTTTTTTCGTAAAAGATAAGACCAACAACTAATAAAGCAAAAGGATAAGAATGAGAATTAAAAGAATAAAGAATATTCCTACAATCTTCTTGGTGTGAGTTTTATGCCACTACAACATGCAGAATCGAATACTTAGTATTCCAACTGAAACACCAAATCTCCAACTCTCTCTTGAACAAGGAAGCTCATATGCTTAACAATTTATTTGGATTGTGTGATCAAATGAGACAACCTCAAAGTTCCTTCTTATTGTGGACTTAACTTATTTGTAATAATGTGATATGCTGGTATCACAAAGGGACTTACGTTGTTCATTCAATGGACATCAACTACTTCAACTTCTTCTAACCAAACAAACTGCAAGGTGAAAGGGTTTAGAAAGCTATTCTACTCCTAGAATGCAAGAGATGATGAATGCCTACATCAACCAAGCTAGTGCGATCTCTTAATTCTTTGTTTGGTTCTTCTTTATCTTGCTCCTCATTCTTTTGGCTATCATTACCTTGATCCTGCACTTCTTGATTTTCAGTTGTCTCCATGGTTATGTCTTCATTGAGATTTTTCATTCGAAGGGCCAACCCTACCTTCTTTGGGGGTGTTGTAATGTCCCCATTTTTGTGAGCATCAGAGTTTGAGGGATTAGCCTATTAATTGACCCTCCTAGGCTAGTATGGTGGATTAGAGGGTCTAGTTTGGGAGTTTTGGAGCTCTACAGGTGGTCATTGTAAGGGTTTATCTCACCAGATCCTTCATTTGTTCTGAGGCATTTACATTCAGAGGTTTTTGGTTCCGTTTTGAGGGACTTACTATTTATAGTACGTTTGTGGATGTTAGAGAGGGACCCTTACTATTTTTAGTAAGGCAGATGGATGCATAATGGATGCAGTGGTTGACTCTTTTGTTCAGACGGTTCGTCAAAATAATGAGTGTTTAATGAGATATTAATATTTTAATGGCCTTAATGATGTTTAATTATTTGAGTTATATTATAAAGTTATAAATTGACTTTATAATAAAGTGGGGCCATTTTGAGAGTAATGAGTGATTAATACTCATTGAAAAAGTATGTTTCATTAATGTTATAATATAAAGTCAACTTTGCATAAAAAAGAAATGAATTTAAGTCATTAAAGTTACTTGTGGGAGAAGATTTATGGATTGAACATCATGATATATTATAAAAGCCAAAGAGAAGAAAGGGATTTTATTATGACTTGATATTTGCTTTTGTTGGTGTGGAGAAGGAATTGAAACAAGGGATTCAGTTTATCAGCTTGAGGAATTGTATATTCTTCACTGTTATAGCGCTTTGAATTGGTTGCAAGATACCAGTGAATTGTGCCAGGTGTTGGTCTTATCCAGAGACCAAGATTGATTTTATTGTTTGCAGAAACTAGTGTTTTGAAGCTCCATATTATTCCAGAACTGACTGGAAAGGGCAGAGGGCTTCATTACTGCAGATCGCTGCTAATTAAGAGACCCGCTTTTCAGATTAAAGGCAGCGGCTGAGTATTTTAGGGGCCACGACATTCATTGGAAGGGTGGCGCTTGGGTTTATAGAGGCATGTTTGTGAAGAGGCTGCCTCAATTTTATGTTTGCATGTCTAGGTGTCAAAAGATATACATTCTCAGTGGGCTGCATTTCATATATGATGATCAGCAGTACATGCGATCAGTCCCAGGTTTTTATATTTTGCAATGAATTAGTTATTCAATGCATTATTCATCATTATAATTGAATTCAAATACTTGAATTGCAAATAGAGTATTTGTGCATAGATACAAGGTGGCACAATAATTGTTTGATGAAATGCCTTTGCTGTAGTTATTCATTTCAATTTATATAGAATCATTAGTATGCATGCCAAGTGTTTGTGAAAATGTCCATTGGCTGTCGGTGCACATTTTACATGTAGAAATCATATGTATGCATTCAAAAAGACAATTAGGATTGCATTTGCATTTTAGTTCTTTGCCTAGATATCTTAGTAATCATTTGCTAGCATTTAAACTTCATTTGAAACCATTCCAAGCAAGCAAAAACAATCTGAAAACAAAGAACAACAAGTACAGACTTTGCAAGACAAGTGTTTGACAATATTCCTTGGAGCTTAACTCATCACAACAGGCTCAAATTTACCAAGGGATATTATAGTGGTATCAGAGCTTGCATGTTAAGTGTTTGGCAAAATGTCAAACATTTTCAAAACAATATCTATCATTGGTTTAGCAATCCAATGTTTTGTCAGAGTTAGAACCATCGGGGTTCTTACAGGTGTCTTCAATATTGATTATCTCATCTTCTTCTTCTCTTTGTGGAGAACTTTCTTCTTGCTCGCCTTGGCTTAATTGAGAATATCTGGAATTTTGGCTAATGCTAGCCTTTGACTCTATCACAACCTCTTGAGATGCTTCCTTGTTCTTGGTTGGCATGTTCTTCTCTTGTGTTAAAGTGGCACTTTCTTTTGATGGAGGCACATTTGGCTTTTGCTTCTTTTCTTGAAGCTTTTGACTTGGTATTTCTTTTCCCTTCAAACCTTTGGTTTGTGAAGCTTTATCACTATTCTTCCTTTTCTTGCTACTTTCACCCTTTTGTCTATCACTGACCTCTTGTGGTTGCTTGGATGATTCATCTTCAATCTCTTCCACTTCTTTCATTTTTTCGTAAGTTAGTGAGATTCCTCTTTTCTTCAAGTTTGCGATCTTTCTATCCAATCATTCTTGAGTGAAAAGCGCAACTGGTATCATCAAAGCTTCCAAACTTCATATTTCATGCTCAAATCAACCTCGTAGTTGGATCCTTCATGTTGACTTCTCCTTTGGCAATCATCTCGATTCATCTTTTCTTCATCTCGATCCATTAAATGTTCCTCTCTTTTCCATGTTTTCCTTTATTTCCACTCCAAATTCTTCCAATTGGACTTCCATCCACTCTTGGTAAGGGAAACTTAAACTCCATTTTGGGCTTGTCAGACCTTGGATCTCTACTCAACCTTCCTGGGACATGCCTAAGTGCTGGACTCCTCACAACTCCACTCTCATCTTCTCAACTAGCCTGACCCCTAAGTGGGTGGAAGTTGTCCAAACTCGTCTCACTGCCTGGGAAACTCTGGAATTGCTACCAAGGCCAACTAAGACCACCACTTCTACTGTCGAAGCAAAAAGAGGGGGTCCCCATTTGCAATGGGGCGATGGTGTGAAAACCTCACAACAAGTCTATTGTAAAGTCTTAATTGATCATTATAAACTAAATATTACAAGATTACTTTAATACTCCCCCCTTTATGGTTAATCTACTAACTGCACCAAATTTATCCCAAAATTTTACAAATTTGTCAGGTTTCAATAACTTGGTAAGAATGTTTGTAGTATGATCCTTATAAGGACAATATTGCAACATAACTGGTCCATCTTTTACAAGTTGCCCGACGAAATAACAATGAAGTTCCACATGCTTGGTATGCTTGAGGAATACTAGATTCTTGGCAATATTTAACATCCCTTAATTGTCACAAAAAAACGGTGAAGGCCTTGCTTGAGGCATTTTCATGCCTAAAGGCAGCCTTTAGTGCCATATTGCCTCACATGCTTCTGTTTCTATTCTTGATCCTCTGCTTTTGTCAATGAAAGAGCTATTGCTTGTTGCTTCTTGTTGGTCCTTGTGACTAGACCCATGCCAAGGCTAAAAATATATCTAGAAGTGGATTTTTGGTTTGTATGTCCCCTTCTCAGGCCTAGTCAGCTTAGTGATTTTTAGCCTATTCCCGAAGTTCCCATAGGCTAATTGGTGATGATAAGGGGACTTCAAAGATCTTGGTGAGCAAAAGTTCATTTTTTCCTAGTTTCTATTTCTGGCATTGAGCTCAGTCGGCCTTGTGGATTGTAGTAATGCTTTCAAAAGTTTTTTCGGAATTGTGGGCAAGTCTTCGAGTTGGCACCTAGTACACAGATTGCAGAAGTCTCAACGTTTGTTCCTAGACTACGACAACCTACCTTTCTACATAGAAAGGAGGCTCAATTCATTCCGAAGGCTCGAATTCTGATAGCAAATGAAGTGAGAGCTAGCTATGCAGAATATGCTACCATTCTAGTTGAGATTTGGGATCTCTTGACCTTGGATCAGTTTCTGAGTTAGAGGAAGAAGAGAGGTGGTGGAAGAGTAGAGAATAGAGGACCAATTGTGGAAGGAGACCGAGAAGCTAAAATTTCAAACATACATTTGGAGGAGATCAATTTGAATTTTCAGGCCGTGGAGCTAACATTCATATAGTTAAGGGTAGTTGATTGCTCTGATAGATTGCTAGTTTATCTACTGTAAAGAGGAATTGGTCCACCTATGGCTTCATCTGTAGCTTTAAGAGAAACAGACTAACTTCAAAACGAGCTGAAATATTTGAAATAGACTATCGTTTTTTATGCTATATTTTTTGCTATACTCATCGTTTTACTGTATATTCATATTTTTTGCTATGAATACAGTATAACTATATACTCTGCATATATTGAAATCTATATTATTCAATATACGCACAGTATATAGTTATACTGTATTCATCGTTTGTCCACTATACGCACGGTATATAGTTATATAGTTATACTATATTCGTAGGAAATTCTGTATATTGAATAGAAAATATATAGATTTTCAATAGTTATATAGTTTGCAAATGATTTTATTATACTATATTCATAGGAAATTCAATATTGTGTATTATTATAGGAAATTCTGTATATTATTATAACTATATTTTGTATATTCATAGTATATTCTGTATATTCATAGTATCATAGTTATACTATAGAAAATTCTATATAGTCAGTATATTCGTTTCTATTCAATATATAGAATTTCCTATATTTAATAACATATTGAATATATTGAACAATATACTCACAATATATTACATATTGAACTATAACATATAGAATTTCCTATACTCTATTGAACAATATAACAAAATACATATTCTATTTTGTTTCCCTTTTTTCATTTTTATATTGAATAACAGAAAATAATATTTGAATAACAGAAAATATATTTATAATTTTTTTACATTTTACAGAAAATATATATAGAAAGTTGAACATGAATGGACTAAATTTTCTGTATATATAATTTAGTCTATTTCTATTTCTATTTGTTTATTTCATATTCTATTATTTTCTAAATGAACATATTAGTACATACAGAAAATTTAGTCAATTTTATATTCTGTTATTTTATAGAACATTCAGAAAATTTAGTTTATTTCATACTAAACTTAGTCTATTTCATATTCTGTTATTTTCTGAATGAACAGAAATGAATATGAAAATTTACTTATTATTCATTTTGTATAATTTTTTTTTAGGTTTTTTCCTATATAAATTTATATACAGAATATTGAATACATAAATTTTGCATTAAAAAGCTGAATGCAAATGCTTGTGCAGATTCTCAATCACAATGCTGCGTGTGAAAGACTTTGCATGGACACATTGCACACCGATTGTTGGTAGTACAACAAAGGTTAAATGCAATTGGTGCCTAAACACAGTTAGTGGTGGAATTTACCGCTTCAAATGACATTTGTCAAAGGAACTGGGAAATAACACTACAATATGCCTGAAATGCACTGTAGATGTTGCATACCAGGCCAAAAGAGCTCTTGATGAAATTCCTGAGAAGAAGGCAAAAAAGGAAAGAACTGGGTTTGAAATTGGTTCCACTGCTACAGGTGTTAGGAGGAATCAATCATATGAGGAAGATGGTACAGGGGAGGGTTTCAGGGAATCTGAGAGTAGTAGAAAAACTACTACAACACAGCTCAAACACAAGTGGGGGGAACATCAACAATTTCTTTCCGCCTCGTACTACGCCTGGATCACAGACCACTTTGGAGAGTACGGGGTGGAGGAAAACTGTCCATGAACAAGCAATGAAGGGGATTTCAAATTATTATTTCTCCTTTACTTTGGCATTCAATTCTTGTAGATCTCCATATTGGCAAGCTATGATGGATGGTGTTGCAGCTGCAGGGCCTGGGTTTAAAGCCCCGTCTTATGAGACAATGAGGGTTGGTATGCTCAATGATGCAGTTAAAGATGTTGAACATGTGGTTGATGAGCATCGGTTAGAGTGGGCTAATACTGGGTGCACCATTTTGTCAGATGGATGGACAGATAGAAGGAACCGATCCCTCATCAACTGCCTCGTCTCTTCTGATACAAGCACTATATTTCTAAAGTCTGTGGATGCATCACATATAATGAAATCTGCAACTGCATTGTTCGAGATGTGTGACTCAGTAGTCATGGATGTGGGGCCACAAAATGTGGTTCAATTTATTACAGACAATGTTGTTGCTTGTGTTGCTGCTGGGAAACGGTTGACAGACAAATACCCCTCCATGTTTTTTTACCCCACGTGCAACACATTGCCTTAATTTAACCCTAGAGTTCATTGGAAAAATTGAATGGGTTAAGGAGGCATTGCAAAAGGCTCGCACGGTTACCAGATACATCTACAATCACACAAGGGTTTTGAGTATGATGCGCCAATTCACAGGGGGCAAGGAGCTGGTTCGACCAGGGGTGACAAGGTTTGCAACACATTTCCTTGCACTACAGACTCTAGTTCAACAAAAAATGAACTTGAGACGCATGTTTGTTTCAACGGAGTGGATGGACTTAGGCTTCTCAAGTCAAACAGATGGCATAAGAGTGGCAGACTGCATATATTCTATCAATTTTTGGGAAGCAATTGAACGGGTTGTACAATTCTCAAAGCCTCTAGTAAAAGTCTTGAGACTAGTGGACGAGGATAAATCCCCAATGGGATATTTGTATGAGGCCATGCAGAGGGCCAAGGAGGCGATGAAGGGTAGGTTGGAAAATGACAGGACGAGGTATCAACCTTTATGGGACATAATTGATAGGAGATGGGATGGACAAATGCACTCTCCTCTTCATGTTGCAGGATACTTTCTCAATCTGACATTTTTCTACTCCACAAATTTCACAGATATTGATGCTGAGTGATGACATTAATTTGCCATTAGTATGCAAACAACACTTTCGGTAAGCCTACACCGAAAGACAGTACAAGAGCAAACCGAAGATGGCTAAGTACAAAGGAGACCGACGACACAACTTAGTGTGTAAACCAAAAATGAAATGATAGAAGGATAAAGAGGAACCCGATATGCAAGATACAGTGCAGACCGACAAGACAGTTACAGAGCAACTGACGCAACAAAACCAAAGGACAGTCAAGCATGATCGACAGACAAAACCGAAAGTCAGTTACAGCCCGCAAAATGTGGATCTGACTTCCACATCAGATAAAGCAAGTGTATTCTATTTATAGGATATTTATTTGTTTTAAATCCATTTCTTTAGGGACAAGATACATGAATGCAAGTGCTTTAATCAGTCTAACTAATTTAAAACACATAGACTAGGAGATCTAGGTACAAGTTGTAAACTTGATCTTAGAGTTAACATTGATTTTATCGAAACTTGATGAAGTCAATCCATCTATAAATAGATGATGCAATCATTCATTATTATGGATGAATAGATGATGTGAAGAGAGGAGAACATGAATGAATTAGACGAGCACACCTATGGATCAGATTGAGAGTTTCAAGAACAAGGACAACAAAAGGTGAATTTGGTTAGCAAGAACCAAGAACAGAGCATACCGATAATCAGAGGTATTAATCAATCACAATTAGGTGATAATCTTTTTCATGTGAACTAAATAGGATCTGTATCAGCAATAGGAGATTGCATTTACCAGGTCAATTTGTAATTTGCTATCATTCTAACAAGTGGAGCAAAGTGTAAAAATCCTTTCAAGGAAGGTGGATTTAACAGTCCAACAACAAATCTCTTAACCGAGTGTACACTCAACAGTGTTGCTAAAGCTCTTAACAGAGTAGACTTTAACAGGTCTCCATTGATACTCCTAACAAGGTAGATCATCAAAAGTGGTCAAAATTGTAAGCCTTAACTGGCCCCTTCCAATCTGCAGATAGTGAAGATTTTGTGGGTGCCATCCCCACCGCAGTTTTTACTTCCTCACAGGAGTTTTCTGCGATATCATATCTTGTTTTATGTGTCAAATTACTTTTATGAATGTTCACATGTATGTTATTATTATGATTTGATATAACTCACATCAAGATAAATATAGATAAGATTGAATGGATATACAATTGATTACAAAGGTTAATTGATTAAAGGTTACAAAAAGTTTTAGAGGTACTGATTCACCCCTCCCCTCTCAGTACATACTTCCCATTAATCCCAACAATTGGTATCAGAGCTAAGTCTCTTCTTGGAAAGCTTAAAGGCTTAAGAGAAAAGATCATACGATGGAGAAGTACGAACTTGATAAAAATATTGAGAATAAAAGGCTTGAAATTCAGATGTTCTTTGAACAGTATAAAGAAGCTAGAATCAATATGAGACAGTTGCTGGAAGAAAGAAAGAATATGGCATCTCGCTGTAATGAGACAAATTATCATGAGGAAGAGATACCAGATTTCTTTGAGTCTTCAGGATCAACTACAAGCAAAACATTAGATACATCAGAAGAAAGCATCACAAGCCTAATTGAAATCAATCTACATCTGGCTGGACAAGTTAAATCTCTACAAATCGGTCAAGAGACACACATGGTAAGGATGATTGATGTCATGAACAATGCTAGGCAAGCTGAGCAAGAAAGAACACTAGCTATTGATGATAGAAGAAAGATTACTGAAAAGCTACAAGAAAAGGAGTTTGAAATACAAAGACTTATAGAGCATCACCATGAGATTACAAATCAAATTATTCTTATGAGTCAAGAAGCAAACAGAATAAATGTTGAACTCATTGAAAGAATAGAAGCTATCGGTGAATTGAGGGATGAGAATGAAAAGTTAAAGCATGAAATAAGAATTCAGCAACAACATAATGAAATTATCAAGAAAGCTGAAGAAAGCAATAAAAGAATGGATGATTTTCTTGAGGGACAACAAAGAGTCAACAACAACAACGGTCTAGGTTTTACCGAAAATGGAGAATCATCAAATCAAATTGATCCAAAGAATGTCTATGAAAATCCAAGACCAAGAAAGCTGACATGCAATCATTGTGGAAAGCAAGGCCATACATCAAATGTATGCATAGGCAAAATGAAAGGTATTCCTAAATCTACATCTTCATTCATAGGATTTTGTTATAAATGTAACAAGAAAGGTCATAAAGCATATGAATGTAAGTCTGAGATGAAACAACCAAAGAAGGTAACCCACATGGACAAATTCTGTCCTACATGCAAAATGAATGGGCACACAACTCTTGAATGCTGGAAAAAGAAAAAACAAGAATGGAAGCCTAAAGGTCAAGAAACTCCCTATCAACCGAAAAGAGTCGATAATAAGTATGTATGAGACTACAATACTTGGACAAATTGTACATGTGGAAGATTTGGTCACATTGCTGCAAACTGTATGAGACAATGGACTAGAAAGTCTAGAGGCTGGACTAATCCCGGAATGGCATGCTTACACTATCATAAAGTTGGTCATCTCAAGAAAGACTGCAGAGACCGAATGACCGAGACAAGCACATATCCCAATGGAAACACCATTGAAGACATCTGGAGGGCAAGAGACCATATGTGGAGAAAAGCTTCAAACGATGATGAAGCTGGACCAAGCAATGCAAATGGTGACACCCCATCCAATGGATTCGGTGACATCACCACCCCCACCTCAGTAGAACAAGTATGGAATTGCATTACCCATGTTATCATTTTACATTAGTTCCATAGTATGTTGATATAATGCTAAATTAGCATAAGAAAGATGCTTCATGGTATTACTTGTTAAAATCTGTGAAAACTATGCTTTCGGGCATATATACCAAAACCCGTCGGTATACACTCAATGCAAAGAATGCCTACATTTACCGAGAAGCGTCGGTTAAAAGCAAAAGTTGCTAAGTACAAACCGAGCCGCGTCGGTAAACAAGCAAATGAACAAGTTGTCAGTGATACCGAAATCTGTCGGTAAAAGAAAGTAAACAACGACTGCTCCGAAACATTTTAAGTGTCACCGAAGGAAGTAAAGTCTTCACCGACGAACTCAGTCTTCATACACCGAGGAGTTGGTAAGCATTTATGACACGCGTTTTAGGGCAACAACTATAAATAAAGCATCAGAACAACTCATTTGTTCACGACACCCAGAGCAGAGCGACCAAGGCAATTTTTGAGCACAGAGAGAAGGGATCACAGAGCGATCACAACTCGACAAACAACACTCCTAAGCAGATCATGAATCTTTGCTATAGTAAACAGTAAGTTACAAAGAACTGACAACTCTGTTTTTACGCATTACGCAGAAAGCCCTAAATTTCTGAAAATGGCCTCGACATCAAGAACCTTGAAATCCAAGAATGCAAAGAAAGATGAGTTCAAGCTCATCAAGAACACGGCGTGTGAGGAACCTAATTACAAGATCCATCCTGAGGTTGCCTCACAACCCGATGACGCTGGTGCATTTTCACGCATCCTAGTTAGGGTTTTACTCGTGGAAGATGTCCGATCTTTCATACATTGCAAGATAGCTGAAATAGGAAGTTCAGAGGTTGAAGAAGCTTATAAGAAGCTGTGCAACGAAGATGAAATACTAAAAGATGAACATAAGCACATTGAAGTGAAAGGGCCCACCAATGCCCTAATGTTCCCGAAGGTTTTCAAAACCGAATGGATTCGGTTAGTGCTAAGCCGAATGCATAACAACAAGCTATGGCTTGATGAACCGAAGGTAATAACCCGAGATGTCATCCATGCGGTCACCGGTTACCCCGTAACAGAAAAAGTAAAGGCACTCAAGCATCCACCGAAGGCTGAAACCGAAAAGATGACAGGAGCCAAATGGGATGGCAGAGGATTGAAAGTAACCACAATAACTGATGATGAGATCAAATTCGGTCCATGTGTTCTGGGCTATAAATTCTTCCAAGCTAGTAGATTGAACAGCATAGCATCGGGTGCAGTAGACAGCGTATAAGATTGTGAAGAAGGGTACACAATTGGACTTATCTGAACTACTCCTGAATCAGTTGAAAGACAATCTAAAGACTATCAGGAATGCAAAGTCAAACACTTGTAAGTTTGGCTCACTAATAATGTGTATTTTCTTTTACTTTCAAGAAAAATTCCCATCAGTAGATGTGAAATGGGACAACACCAAACTGGTCACCATGCAAATCAGTGAGCACATAGCTACACTAGGAGATAACTTTGAGACAGTCATGGATGAATACTTCAATGTATTCAAAGACCGAATGCAAAAGAGGGTAAGAATCCCCGAGCAACTCATTGAAAAATATAAGGATGAGATATGCTTCATGGTTGATACTGACAATACTTACATCAAACCTGCTGTACCAAGGACAACATGGTTACAACCATTAGAGTATGAGATCAACATTGATCTTGCTACTAAGGCAATTGATGCCTTGATCAATGAACCACTGGATAAGAAACAACCCACGTTTGGTACATATGAAGAGGCCTAGACAAGAATTAAATCAGGCCTAGTTGTTAAGAAAATAGTCAAGAAGAAGGACAAGATGGTGAAGAATCTCAAAAAGATTCTATCAACAACCGAGGAAGAAGCTGAACAGGATGAAGAAGTTGGACAGGAGGAAGAAACCGAAGAACAATTATCTGTCGGTAAAGATGAAGGAAAGGATGACTCCGAGGAAACATTGTCAGATTCACCACCTCCTCCACCATCTAAGAAACCAAGGACAACAACTACTTCTAGGACAAGAAGCCAAACATCAAAAGATTCTACTCCTTCACCTTTAAAGAAAGGAAAGGTTAGGACTTACAAGAGGAAAGCTCCCGCACCGAAGAGAGGGCAAAATAAAAGAGGAAGGAGTAGCTCATCAGAACTCGAGACGATATAGAAGACACCGAGCAAGATGAAGCCATAGAGGCAGAGATTGTCAAGGTAAAAGAACATGAATCTATTGATGACATTTGTGTATATATTGCAAATTCTGGATCTATTACAGATTCAAACATTAGAAGATGGCTGAAACTAAATCCAGAAGATCAGAATAAAATTGAGGACGCCATCATAGCAAAAATGTACAACTTCAAATATGTACTAGTACAATTTGAAGGCAGTTTTGTACCAAGAGAACTATTGGACAGACTTTACTCCCGTTGGACATATGCATTGAAAAATGAAAAAGAGAAAAGAGAAAAGAGAAAGAGTACTTGTTTCTCTAATGCCACCTGAATCAAAGAAGGTTGAAATAGATGAAATGATGGAGAAGCACAAAAAGGAGTTCTCACCAAAGCTGAGAGCATATAAATTTCTTGAAGGAAAGCTTATAGAACTTGAGCAGGAGAGCCACAAGAAATGGTGCCAAATAATGAATAGACCTACTGAGGAGGTAAGCCCCGACAAAGACCTTCAACAACAAGATGTTGACAAGGCAACTCAAGATGACACATCTATTGAGTTAGATAAAGAAGAAGATGATACAACAGGCAACAAGACTGCAGATGTTACAGATGAAACATGGGAAGACACCACAAATGACAACATTGTGGATACTAATGTCATTGACATTACCGATGACCCAGCAGAGGAAATAAATAAGGATGAAGATGTCACTGTTGCAAAGGACAAAACTGATGAGCAGGACACAACAGTTGACACTGCACAGGTGAACATTCCAGGCAAACTGCCAATATTGATACAAGCTATCAATATCATGCAAGAAACAAGCAAATCACCTGAAAAGGATACTCCCAAAGATGCAGGGGAAGAAGTAAAGAAAGACAACACCGATGGTCAGCAAGACATCAAAGCTACTCAAGATGTAACCGATACTGATAAGGTTATTGGAGGAGATAAAGAAAAAGATGCAGATACACAAGACAAGAATGTAGACACAAAGACTGATGAAGAAAAGGACACCAATGAAGGAGACAAACCTAAAGATGGTACTCCTGAGGAAACCGACAATCGTGCTACCGACGATGTTAAGGTGAGTGTGGAGACGTCTGCAGACACCCGACAAGCTGAAACCGATGCCAAGCAGTAGAAAGAAGCACAACAGGTCATTTCATCAAGCACAATAGAGAAGGCCGAGAAATTGGCAATGGCTCTACATTCTAGTGAATCACAGAAGAAGAAAAATAAATCAAAGAAGAATAAGATGGAAGTCACATTGGATGAAGTTATTGTAATACCAAAGTGTGACCCTTCTACACTTGACTTTGAAGCACTACAGGAATATGGAGAAATATGCCAAAGGAAGGCATTGAAAGAGAAGCTGAAGAAACAACATAGGAACTCCATGGGTAGGAGACAACACGGGACATACTACATCAAATGGTGCCCGATGTTGATATTGATCAAAGCAAGCCAATACTTGATTAGTTAGCTACCCTCACCGACACAATCACAACTCAGAACATTGATGCTGAGAAGGCAATAGAGGAGAGAGCCGAGATGAAGTACCAACAAAAGCTCATAGAAAACATCAGCCAAGAAGTGGCAGTAAATAAGGTAAAGCTATCAGAATTCATCACTGAATTAGACCCCATCATATCTGAAGCTATAACCTTGATTCAAAAGTTGAGCACAATAGAAAAGTTCACTAAAGAGAATAGTGACAACATTGCCAAGCTGGATACAGATCTAGCCAATAGTGCACAAAGCTTAACCACTGATGGAGACAATGCAGTCAAACTGCATTATGAGAAGATAATTGAGATAAAACGGTTAAGGCAAGAACTATGGGAGGCAGAAACACATTTTAGGGAAGAAGTAACCGAGCTCCAAGCTCAACTTCTGCCAAACCTTACACTGCTCCAATAGCATATCAGTTCAGCAAGGCAACTGATAGCAACTCCCGAGATGTTTGTAGCAGACATCATCTATGACATGCACTCAAAGAGCACACTCGAGCACATGGCTCTGGAGAACCTCAAAGAACAATGGGAGAAAATGATGGAAGACATGAAGTCTTCACATTCCCATATTTTTGATAAGCTCTAAAGGTAAAGACCTTTGCCCTTAATATCAAAAAAGGGGGAAAATGATATGAGTACAAAATACAAATAGAGAAAATGACATGTATTCATTCATTCATTCATTCAGATGGGCAAATGGTAAATATGTATATGTATATTCATATGAGAAAAATGATATGTAGAAGGAAAGACATCATATGTACAGTTATATCGGTAGATACAAAGGGGGAGTCATTAAATGACTAAGGATTATATATGTTGTATATACTTAACATTTTGTTAGTATTTTGCACATATCAATTTTTGATACTAATGTCAAAGGGGGAGATTGATGACATTAATTTTCCATTAGTATGCAAACAACACTTTCGGTAAGCCTACACCGAAAGACAGTACAAGAGCAAACCGAAGATGACTAAGTACAAAGGAGACCGACGACACAACTTAGTATGTAAACTAAAAATGAAATGACGGAACGATAAAGTGGAACCCGACATAGGAACCCGATATGCAAGATATAGTGCAAACCGACAAGACAGTTACACAACAACTGACAGAACAAAACCGAAGGACAGTCAAGCATGATCGACAGACATAGCCGAAAGTCAGTTGCAGCCCGCAAAAAGTGGATCTGACTTCCACGTCAGATAAAGCAAGTGTATTCTATTTATAGGATATTTATTTGTTTTAAATCCATTTCTTTAGGGACAAGATACATGAATGTAAGTGCTTTAATCAGTCTAACTGATTTAAAACACAAACTAGGAGATCTAGGTACAAGTTGTAAACCTGATCTTAGAGTTAACATTGTTTTTATCGAAACTTGATGAAGTCAATCCATCTATAAATAGATGCAATCATTCATTATTATGGATGAATAGATGATGCAATCATTCATTATTATGGATGAATAGATGATGTGAAGAGAGAGAACATGAATGAATCAGACTAGCACATCTATGGATCAGATTGAGAGTTTCAAGAACAAGGACAGCAAAAGGTGAATTTGGCTAGCAAGAACCAAGAATAGAGCATACCGATAATCAGAGGTATTAATCAATCACAATTAGGTGATAATCTTTTTCATGTGAACTAAATAGGATCTGTATCAGCAATAGGAGATTGCATTTACCAGGTCAATTTGTAATTTGCTACCATTCTAACAAGTGGAGCAAAGTGTAAAAATCCTTTCAAGGAAGGTGAATTTAACAGTCCAACAACAAATCTCTTAACCGAGTGCACACTCAACAGTGTTGCTAAAGCTCTTAACAGAGTAGACTTTAACAGGTCTCCACCGTTACTCCTAACAGGGTAGATCATCAGAAGTGATCAAAATTGTAAGCCTTAACCGACCCCTTCCAATCTGCAGATAGTGAAGATTTTGTGGGTGCCATCCCCACCGTAGTTTTTACTTCCTCACAGGAGTTTTTTGCGATATCATATCTTGTGTTATGTGTCAAATTACTTTCATGAATGTTTCTATGAATGTTCACATGTATGCTATTATAATGATTTGATATAACTCACATCAAGATAAGTATAGATAAGATTGAATGGATATACAATTGATTACAAAGGTTAATTGATTAAAGGTTACAAAAAGGTTTAGAGTTACTGATTCACCCCTCCCCTCTCAGTACATACTTCCCATTAATCCCAACAACTGAGATCACACAAGGCTTGTTCAGGTGCATGGAAAAAATGTTTCAAAGCACAGAGAAATTGCAATCTGCTATGTCAGAGCTGCAAATGTATAAGGCAACGGGTTTTCTCTCATCTAGGGCTGCCGAGGAAGGCAGGACGACCTTCCAACCAGGTATACTCTATAAAATTTTGACAGTCCATTTATTTTGTTGATATGATCAAGAAATCTGTTAAGATTGAAGTTATTATTACATGATATCGTTTGCCCATAATGTGTTTTTCAGCTCAATGGTGGGAATGTTTTGGTCACGAATGCAAAAATCTTAGGTGGATGGCGATACGCATTTTGACGCAGCCATGCAGCTCATCCGCTTGTGAGCGTTATTGGAGTGTTTTTGAACACATACATTCCAAGAAACGCAACCGTCTAACACAAAAACAGATGAATGACTTGGTGTTTGTTCACCACAACCTTCGCTTGAAGTTGAAGAAAGCTCAAGGTAGGAGTTTTAATAACTTGCACTCCATTGAAGTTGTATTCATTGTGTTTTTCACTTGTAGGCAAAGA
>MU226766.1:523803-553922 GCA_018584345.1 Thuja plicata
GTTGTGCAGAGGGAGGAGGCACAACCACAGCCACAGCCACAACCACAGCCACATCATGATCAGACTTCTAGGGCTAAACTCCCTTCCACTCCAGCAGTTTTTAGTAGAGCTCGTGGGAAGAGGAAGACGTAGAGTTAGACTATTTTGATATTGTACTTGACATTTCTGAATGTTTTACAAAGACAATTTGTTATTTTAAGTTTTCTTTAGAGTTTAGAGTCTTTAGACTATCACACTATGGTTACCAGCCATCAACATTCCACATGCGGATGTGATTTTGTACCCTATTTGCATTTATATATATCTAGATCAGCTTGTTTGGCTTGTTGACTCATTTACTGACTCATTAGATGCATCTGCTAATTGAATTTTGCAAAAAAAATGCATTTCTAATTAAATTTAAGTAAGTTTTAAAGTTCCCGATATTTTCCCGATAAGTTTTCGACTTATCTCCGATATTTTCCGATATTTTTTTTTTTGCCCTCGGCGATAAGTTGCCGATACCGATATTTTGAACTATGAATACAACTATCATTTTGAGACTTCTTATGTTTTTCATTTAATGATTTAGTTTTTTAATTTGTTAACTTCGTGTTATTTCTTTAGTTTTATGTTTCTTTATTTTTCTTAATTTCTAGGTGTCTATTCTCTTTTTAGGCCTTTTTTATGTCTCTTTTATCTTTTTAACCTTTTTCTACGATTCTCTTCTCTTCCTGTCCTCCTTGAGTTCCATGTACCTTCTTTGCCCTTCTCTCCCTCCTTTTAGTGTACCTTGGTGTTCAACTTACCATTTTTTGCTTGCACTCTTTCATCCTGATCATGGATGACAAAGTGTGATCGGAAATGTTGATGGTAAAAACTCTCACACAACCCAATCCAGAAGCAGCAAGATCATCAATACTAGGTATGCAGAAACCTGTAAGTATTGTTAAGAAAATGGAAAATAGAAGAACTCGTAGAAGAGTTTTCATTCATTGTTCGAAATGAGTTTTGAAATACAGATCTGGAATCCCAAAAGTCTTAGGATTCCAAGCAACTTCGAACTGAAGAGTTCTTTAGGGAATAAAATAATAAACAAAAATACAAATCTATAGAAAGCTACAAAATTAGGAACCCCAACTTGGTGGGCTCATAACATTGTACTCGGTGATCAAAATTCAAAACTGTTTGCATCGTTGGAGAGGTATCGAAGAGGTCTAGTTTCAGTTTCTAAGAACTATGCCTTCGACAATTGTTCTAAGGAACCAGCAACACTTCCAACCTCAAATTCCGCAACATGTTCAAAAATGCTGATTAGTAGGATGTAGAAAATACTGTGAAATTAGATTTGTAATTTTTCCCATCTCTGCTCGCTCTGTCATATCTTGACGGTTCTGGACTGCTCTTGGTATTTTCTGCCATGCCTTGCATCTTCTCCATGCGACTCTTGACGGCTCCTGACACATGCTAGTTTTTCCTCATCTTGCTCTGAACTATTCTGGACACTATATGGATCTTTCCTCCCCCCTTGAGAGGCAGTGGGCCTCAATGCCCCAACACCCTGTAACAAATGAGAACACTTGGGAAGTTGTTCCTTGATAGACCATTTGCTGTGGTAAGGGGGTTGAATCACTTAAAAGGAAGGAATTTGTTGTTGTCCCATTTCCTTCACTTGGTTACTGGAAGCAGGGTGTATTGCAGCAGTTTGAATTTGCCCAATATTGTTAATCTTGTCTCAAAAACCCTATCAATTTGTATAGTGCATAGTTTCATGATCTGGTTGTGGGTTATTGCAAACTCTGCTAATTGGCTCTTTGAGTGTACGTTGTACCTTCTGTTGCTTCAAATGTAGTTGCTTGCGATGGTTGTGCTGAATGGTGTTTATTGTAGCATAGTGAGGGTTGTTTACAATTGGTTGCTCCCCTTCATGGTGAATGCAAGTTCCAATCTGTATAGTTAATTGCTTATGAATTAGAGATCTGGAATTTGTAGAGCTTATCTTAGGTATTCGATATTTATTTTTCCCCAATTTGACAGTAACACTACGTGATCTTGACTCAGACGCCATGACATTGATACATATATGGTTGTTCCAATAGTGCATCACACACATCTAATGATGCTGCATCACAAAGAACCTCATCTTCAAATGGCTTAATAGAATAAGATAAGTAGCACTTCCTACATGTATATTTCACCCTTGATTGACCCATCCCATGGAATATGGCTGGGAGTGAGGTCTGGTCTGCAAGTTTGATCTCTTAATAGTTTCAACAGAAATAAAATTCTTTTTACTTCCACTATCAACTATGAAATGTAATGGTTTTCCATTTACCCTCATTTGTGAATGATTTATTTGTTTTGCATCCTCCTGAGGTAAGATTTTAGCAGTAGCCACCATAGCGTAGGGATTTAATTCAGTGACCTATTCACCTTCCTTTTGACAAAAAGGATCTATTGGCAACACATCATCTTCCTTATCTATTGTTTGTGCTTCTGCTACCAATGTTGTCGCAGCCCTACAATCCTTGGTACTATGCTGGGTGCTTCTGTGAATATCACACCACATATCTGTATCTTTTTGTTCTTGTTTAACAGCTTTGTTGAATATTGGTGATTGGGGCAAAGACTCGGCAATGGTCTGTTTTTTTGGGTACTTAATAATACTTTCCATTCTGTTTCATCTTCTCCTCAATCTTTGTTGCATATTTGTAGGCAGTTCCAAGTGATTCAACTTTCAAGAAGGCTAGCTCGCTTTGAATATACCGTTGCAGCCCACTTCGGTATTTCAAAACCTGATGTTTTTCAGAATCTAGGATGCCAAGCTTTGCTAATAAATCGTGAAATTTATTGGTGTATTCTTGCACTGTTTTGTCTCTCCTTTGTCATAACAATTGTCACTCCATATATTTTTCTTCATAGTTGTCTTCAAGATAATATTCCTCTTTGATGAACTCTACAAAATCCCCCCATATAGGATTGGTATCTATTCCTCCATCCAATTCTTCCTCTTCATCTGTTACAAAATCATTCTTCTTCAATGTAAGTTTTCCTTCCCATGATTGCTTCACATGTGCCTCAGCTTTGAGGGGGGCAAATGATATCTTCTCAGCGTTATAAAAGGTATTAATAGAGAAATATCTATCCAATTTTGTTAACCATTCATCTACCGCATCTGCACCAATTTTCCCTTCGAAATTTGGAATATCAAAACTAATTTGTACCTCGAAGGAGTGTGGCTACTGAACGGTTTGTCTTTTGTGCTTGATGGTTGAATATTTCGAAGAATCTGAGCAAATTGTCTCATCTTTTCTCCCCTGTTTTGTCAATGCTTCTTCCACCAAGGCTTTGAAAGGGTCTGCATTTGTCATCTTTGATTGGCTGTGCTTCACGGGAAAATAAATTGATGGGTTGTGTGTGTCTCCAATCTCAAATTCTTCTAACCAAATTATAAGCAATGTGACATATAGGAGCGTACCCGTTCTTATACCACTGATCTTAATTAAAATGGTGAATTCAGTTAAAATACAAGGTATGTGGAAACCTATAAGTAATAAGTATTGTTAAGAAAATGGACAACAAAAGAACTCGTAGAAGAGTTGTATGGATGAAAAGTTTTCATTAATTGCTCTAAAGTGAGTTTTAAATACAAGTCTAGAATCCAAACAATCTTAGGATTCCAAGCAACCTCGAATTGAAGAGCTTTTTAGGGAATAAAATAATAAATAGAAATACAAATATTCATAAAACTACAAAATTAGGAACCCCAACTTGGCGGGGTCATAACTTTCTTCTCAGTGATCGAAACTCAAAACTGTTTACATCGTTGGAGAGGTATCAAAGAGATCTAGTTTCAATTTCTTCGAACCATGCCTTTGGCAATTGTTCTAAGGAACAAACGACACTTCCAACCCCAAATTCCGATCTGGAGACCTCCAAAAATGCTAATTAGTAGGATGTAGAAAATACTGAGAAATTAGATTTGCAGTTTTTCCCATCTCCGCTCACTTTGTCATATCTTGACGGTTCTGGACCACTCACGAAAGGCCCTGGACCATCCTCAAACTGTCTAGGTATTTTCTGCCATGCCCTGCATCTTCTCCATACGGCTCCTGATGGCTCCCAACGTATGCGGGATTTTACTCATATTGCTCCGGACTGTTCTCGACACAATCTGGATCAAATACGGTGGTGTAAAGAAGCTTTGAATAGACTTCATCTCTGATATCAAAAAGCTTGTGCAGGTCCTGACATAAATTTTCTAGTGGTCTTCACCAGAAGCTTAACTACTCAAACTGCTGGAAAATAATCTATGACTTGAGAGAAGACAGGTGATACAAATTAGATCAAGAAAAGGACTGATGATATTATTTTTTTTTTGAAGGTATCATTATGAAATTTAAAAAAAATTCTACTGTTAAAATGCTTACATTTTTTTCTTTTGGCTGAACCAGTTGCAGCATTGATTTAGTACTAGTCTTGATCTAGATCCACAATATTCGTGTCTTTAGGAGCTGACCTTCAGGTTGAGGAGGCAGAGGACCTTTAGGTACTGAATTTATAGATTGAGGAGAGAGTGGAGTTGCACCCTTAACCCATTGGATGTATTGGGATATGTGATGGTTAATTGGGGAACACATTATCCTTATCTTAATAATTTGTTAATTCATTGATATCTTAGCTATAGATTTAGTCAGCCTCATTGGGATCAGGATATCAATATTGGCCAAGGATGCTATATATCGGAGGTAATGAGTGGTTGTTGATCAACATATTGTGAATTTTGTTGTTATCGTAAGACTTTTGGAGGTTGCCTTCTTGTGAATGGTTTTGCCTAATAATCATCAGTTTTGCTCTTATTTCACTATAGTTGGGTGGATCTGATCTATTGCATTCTGTTTGATTATTATGTCTGCATATCTGTCAGTGCTATCTTTTAGAATTATTATGAACATTGGTGTATCTCTGCATCTGTGATAAGCAAATTCATTACACATTATAATGTATAGAAAGTGTGTAAATGATTTAAATCTCTCACGTTGATGACAGCTTCCTTCCTTGCAACTTTTACTACTTAATTCTATCATGGTGTGCTATATTTCCAATGCTTATTAATTCAGATTTATGTTAGATCTTTAGTCTTAATTTTTCTTGCAAATTTTCTTTAGATATCTTATTTCCAATTTCTATTGGTTTTGTGTGGTTGGTTCGTTATTGGAAAATGATTTAAAAGTTATAATTAGAAATGTTAAAGAGATATTGTGGATGTTACTGGTTCTTTCTCACAGTCAGATGATGATTGCTGTAATTCATGCGAGGAAGTCCGGGATGCTTACCGTGTTAAAGGTTGGGGATTGACAAATCCCGATTCGATAGATCAGGTAACTAATTGAACACCTATTTTTTTAATTTTGCTTTATGTAATCAATGTTTAAAAAATTATTATAGATAAAACATCGTGTTTCCTAACATTAATTAAAAGGACAAAGCCAAACTATATTCCAGGTCCAAGGCTGGTAAACTCAATATTAGATCTATTATTTCCAAATTGAATAATGCCTCTACTTGAATAATTAGCGATGTTAATAACAAATCAAATAAAAAGTGTTTATGGCAGATGCTTAATAAACTATCTTTGTTGCTGATTTAAATATTGAGAGCTATCGCTTCTGCCTTCCGTGAGTTTTTTATCATTTCTCTGTAGTCTAGTAAATCAGTCTTAACTAGAACCCATCTTAGATCTCTAAGCATAATTCAATTATGTTTACATATTGCACATTTTAGATTCTATGCTAGAGACATAATTTTTATACTTGATCCCCAGCAGAAGTTCTGATGTGTCTGAATGTAAGTTCTCAAACATTCAACGTTTATTAAAAATTAAAATAATCTTTTGTGAATATAGTTATATAAATTATATAATAGAAAACATATCTTTACATTGAATCTGAGATACATGAATAGTATGTGCACAGTTAATTGAATAAATGCATGTTACCACAGAAATGCTGTTCTAAGTAATATCTCCTTTATACCCTATGGTTCAAGAGAGTAAATAATACTTTCTATATTATTTTAAAAAGGTGCTTAAAATGATGTAACAAATACCTGCTATATTATATATATAGCATTTGGACGATGCTTCAATAGAAATCTTATATATATATATATATATATATAAAACTATTGTTTCTGCCTTTCACAAGTTGTCCATCATTTTACTATTTTAACTAATAAATAAATTTGCTCAAATATTTTATAGGGGTTATATAAAGGTGCCCCATTCCTGCTAGAAACAAAAAGCAACCTACATAACAGAAGCTGCATGATCAACCCATATCATAGGCAAATCAGCGTTATATAGAGGACCACCATACAAAGTAGACGTATGAGCTAGGGTATGATGACATAACACAAAAACTGCATAAACAATCCAATTGATAGGGGTAGTAGGATATACAAGCTGAAATAGCATACAAAGAACGCTATAATGTCCCCAAATTATAAAATACCCAAATTTTGTCCTAGGTCACAATTTTTAATTGAAACAAAGTAGGGTTAGATACACCTTTCACTTCGATTGAATCCTTGCAAACAAGTTAGGAATCATTTATAATCATAATTCATAAAATAGATCTTTTTAATCAGAAATAAGCATGTATTAGAAGTATAGATCTAGTCACAAGATCAATTTAGTAGGTGTTGATGTGAGTTTTATGCCACTACAACATGCAAAATTGAATACTTAGTATTCCAGGATGAAACACCAAATCTGTAATGTCCCCGTTTTTAAGCTCATGGGATTAGCTTATTTTTGTGACACTCGTGGGCTAATTGGGATGCTAGAGGGGGTCGTGTGGTAGAGCTAGTGGTCAGTTTCCACTCTGGAGGTTTGTGATGCCATGATTGCTTTTCATTTAAGTCAGATTGACAGACTTACTATTTATAGTAAGTGCTTATTTTGGGGGATCTTCATGATTGCTATTTTTAGCAGGCCGCCTGAGCATTGGTATCAGTGGAGTTGTAGATTCATTCGCAGGGTTTCCAGTTTGAGGGACTTACTATTTATAGTAAGTCTATTTTTGGCAGTGTTTTAATTTTGGGAAGGGTGTCCTGGTGATAGACTTGGCAGAGCATTTGTACCGACTTGAGGAGTTTATTGTTGCGGTGACGATAATTAATTAAGTTCACTTAATTAATTATTATATGAGCTTATTTTATAAAGTCAAGTCTTTAATTAATTATAACGACTTTATATTTAAATGCTATAATTTGATGAGGGGAAATATAATGAAGTATTATATTTCAATGAAGAGTTATGTAAGTATAATGTTTTATTGGCATAATCATTTATGTTATGAAATGTGTGATTAAGAAGCTAGGGTTCGATTTCTTTTGAGAGATTATAAAAGACATGGAGAAGAAATTGAATTCACTCATAATATTTTTTATTCTTTTAAAACTAGTTTTTAAATTGCTCTGAGTTTGGAGTTGAGGGTTTCGAAATTCAGCAGGAAGAATTGTAAATTCTTCATGTGTCATTTGCACTTTGAGTTGGAAGTTCATTGCCAACGAATTGTGGAAGAAGTTGCAGTCAGCATTGATAATTCATGAAGTAATTTTTGGATGCCATTATTGGGAGATTATAGCTGGTGTTTTTGGACGCCATTTAATGGCGCATATTTGGGTTCTACTGTTGGGCGTGGGTCTCTTATTCTCACAGCCACTACCTTCTAGCAGTTGCGGTCTATGCTGAAGCTGTGGGAAACAATAATCAGCAGTCGTCCTTGATGCGAGTAGTTACGGCCAACATTGAGGACGTTGGAGACTACAATCAGGTTTTCATTTAATTAATTTGTTTGGGATGGTTGTCAAATTCTTTTTAAATTAGAATGTTCAGAGGTGGTGTTGGTATTTTGTAATTGGGGTTTTGAATTTGAAATCAAATAGAATGCAAGGTTCTTTGTATTTACATGAAATTGATTTGTTAAAGAATATTGGTGATATCATTGTTTTACCTAGCAAACTATGTTAAAAATTCATATCATTTTACAATTCCATAACAAATAAAACTTTTGCAAGTAAATTCAGAGATAGAGCCAGGCAGGCTCCCTACAGTGGTATCAGAGCGGTTTCCTGCCATCCTGTTGGGGTGGAATTTATTGGGCTTAATTTTTTGACTTAAGTGATCAACACTTTAGTTTTTTTTGCAGTCACTGACAGGCACAGGAAATCTAGAAAACAAGGGAACGAGTTAGACAGTATGTCTCTTCTTAGACAGCGGACAGATGCCATGATGAAAACCATGGAGAGACTAAGGCAAAGTCAGGAAAGACTTATTGCAAGTCTTTCAAATCTGACAACTGTCGATAAGGCGATAGATTATTTGGTTTCTTTGTTCAATAGGTCCTATTCACAGAGAAGATATGAGGAGAGACGTGAGTTTTATACAGGTGAGACATCCAGAAATCTCCATGATGAGTTTTCGGCAGCTGCGGATTATTGTGGAGATGTTCCTATACTTAGTGGATCAACCACTATTACTATTTGCCCACCTGAGAGTGTAGATTCTTTGCAGGGACATGTGGATGCGCATGTCTTGTTAGCAGATAGTGGTACTGAGTTTCAGCATCCTGAGCCTACCAGAGCTAGCGACACGGATCAGGCTGATGACATGTTCACTACCATTGATGGCAGTTTTGCATCAGTTGGTAGTAGTATCAGCGATACATGGTCTGATTTTTTGAACAGTCCTTTATGTGAGCCTGTCGATGATGCCGTAGATAGTGTGAGAGTAGAGGATGTTGTAGATACCACTACGGATTTTGACACCTTGGATGATGGTGTTATTTTTGAGCAATGCAAGGAGTATTTGAGCTCTGACAACTCTGATGTTTATGACAACTGTCGTAGTGGGGAGTCAGTACAGGAGACTGCAGTCTTTTCCTGTATTGAGGAGGTGAGCATGGAGTCGCCCAATGATGACACTCAGGTGTGGAGTGTTACTGATGAGTTAGGTGACATAGTTTCACGCCACAGTGTAGATGATTCACGTGATGACATAGAGTCATGTATGCATCCAGAGATAGTAGAGGGGTCTCAGATAGATGATGTTGATACTAGCATTGTGGATACCTCTGATGTGGAGTGTAAGGATGATGGGTGTTGCAGTGTGTATGGTTTTTTTATATCAGACATTGGGTGTTGACTCAGCGTTGTCATTTGGTAGTGGTGGGTTCCAGGATCCTTTTCTACAAGGAGTCATGGATGAGGATGGGGAAGCATATGAGTGGAAGGAGTTTGTTTCAGCTAGGGCTTCCACTCCTGCAATTGAGGTGTTTGTAAAGGTACCTAGTAGTGATACCTTGTTGGACATGTGCGAAGTTGATAGCGCACATGAGGAGAGTGATTATGAGGTTACTTCCTCGGTGTCTCATGAGGATGACTCTACCTGCAGCGAGTCATGCTTGATTTATCAGACCTTGGGGGAGGACTTTGAGTTGTTAGTGAGTGAGGATGCGTCCCAGGATCTGGATTGTCATGTGGTTACAGAGGATGAGGTAGTTGAGGATTGTAATGAGTCAGATTCAGCAACAACTTCCTCGGGGATAGATGAATATCAATGCGATGTCAGTACTCAGTTTTTAGATGTGTGCTCGGATGTCAGTACACAGAGATACGGTGATCTTGAGGGGAGTTTGTTGGATACAACTTCCTTCCATAGTGTGGACATCGCAGTTGAGATTGTACATAGGAGACCTGTTGTGAAGAGTCATCATGTGACTAGCCAGTTGAGAGTTGGTGAGAGAGACATTACTTCTACTCTCGAGCCTTTTGATGCTGCTCATCAACTGTTGGTTGTTTATGGTTGGGGTGCTCCTATGGAAGATGAGCACAGTGGTGGTTACCTTTTCCTGACAGAGATTCATTCCTTGCGGGAAGCTGTTAGGATTTTGAAACAAAACTATTTACAGTTGGTAGCTGACCGAGATCACCTAATTGAGTGGGGGAGTACGACATATGAGGTACTGATGGACAGAGAGGAGGAGGTAAGTGAGCTTACTCAGGAGCTCAGAACAACTTGTGAGGCTTTAGAGGGCACTCAGTTGGCTCTCGAGGAGTCGCAGGTATGTTTAGTAGAGGTGACTGTGGAGTTGGAGCGGATTCAGTCTTTGCCAGCCATAGATCCAATTCTGTTGCATATAGTAGTGGTTGGTGGTGAGTCATCTTCCACAGTTGGCAATGATGGATGTGTTGGGGACACGGTTACATCCATCCTTGAGATAAATGCAGTAGATACAGTGGAGGTGAGTGCATTAGTGGAGGACAACAGAGAGAGTTTTGTGGTATCAGGTTCTCTAGTTGTTAGCACGATGACAAATGATACAGAGCAGGTTGTTGAGAGTCCCGAGGTAGCAGGACTGGATTTGCTAGAGAGTTGTGTGCCAGTTTCTGACACTACTCTCTTTGATTCGTAGGACATGGATAGGGTATCATCCAGTTTGGAGGCTAGTTCTCATGACGATTTGTTTCCTTCTGTCGGAAACAAATCTATTCCTCCTTTTCATGCAACTAATAGCGATAGGCAGCTGGTAGTGCCGCAGGTTCAGAGGGATCAACTGCGGATTGCTGGGGAGCAGTTTGATGCTGCTTCTTATAATTTCTACTGCATGGAGTCATTCATGGAATACTTGCTTGAGAGTTCGGTTTTGCAGGAGAGACCTTTCGGGGCTTCCAAGGGTACACTCATCTGGGGTTCTTGCGGTATTCAGATGTTAGTGGGGAAGATTGTAGATACCTTGACTACAATGCTTCCTCATCGAGATTTTGTGGTTGGGTTTGCTGAGAGGGTTACCCAGGATCCTGCCTAGCCAGTTTTTCACAGTCAGAGATTGGAGCCATCTCTTGATTTGCGGTTCAATTTTGATGAGCCTCTAATGGGGATTGGAGCTTTTCACCGTGATTACATAGTGAGGAGTGCTCATCATTTCACTTTTGACCCACCGGTTGAGGACTTGTTTGCGCATTAGTGTGGGTTGGCTCTAGGGTTGCACCATTTTGCTTGGGATGGGTTTTCTCCATTTGCAGTTAATGGGGTTGGTTACTACAAGTTAGCAGGAGGTGACTTGCAAGGTCAGTACATCCTGGATGGTTTTACAGTGGATGGATATTTGGATTTCGGGAGTACACAGGGCAGATTGGCAAGGTGTGCAGGGAACTCTGGTTTGTTAGATGGTTTTGGATATCCAGTCTTTCTTGTGTTGGATGGTTGTGGGTTTCATCTCTACTGGGATCCAGGTAGTGATAGGTTTGGCATTGCAGAGTGTGTGAGTCACTATGGTTGGCATAGTGATAGTGTGTTCTGGTTAGCTCAGTGGATGGTGATTCATCACGGGAGTTTGTAGGTGATTGCAGGGACAATACTCCATTCTATCCTTGGGATCTGAGTGGACTTCTTTGTTTTGTTTTTTGCGATTGCTTGGGGACAAGCAATTTCAGGAAGGGAGGATTGTAATGTCTCCGTTTTTAGGCTCATGGGATTAGCTTATTTCTGTGACCCTTGTGGGCTAATCAGGATGCTAGAGGGGGTCATGTGGCAGAGCCAGTGGTTAGTTTCCACTCTTGAGGTCTGTGATGCCAGGATAGCTTTTCGTTTAAGTCAGATTGACAGACTTACTATTTATAGTAAGTGCTTATTTTGGGGGATCGTCATGATTGCTATTTTTAGCAGGGAGCTTGAGCATTGGTATCAGTGGAGTTGTGGATTCATTTGCAGGGTTTCTAGTTTGAGGGACTTACTATTTAGAATAAGTCTATTTTGTGGAGGGTGTCCTGGTGATAGACTTGACAGAGCATTTGTACCAACTTGAGGAGTTTATTGTTGTGGTGACAATAATTAATTCAGTTCACTTAATTAATTATTATATGAGCTTATTTTATAAAGTCAAGTCTTTAATTAATTATAACGACTTTATATTTAAATGCTATGTCATTTAATGAGGGGAAATATAATGAAGTATTATATTTCAATGAAGAGTTATGCAAGTATAATGTTTTATTGGCATAATCATTTAAGTTATGAAATTTGTGATTGAGAAGCTAGGGTTCGATTTCTTTTGAGAGATTAGAAAAGACATGGAGGAGAAATCAAATTCATTCATTATGCTTCTTATTTTTTTGAAACTGGTTTTTAAATTGCTCTGAGTTTGGAGTATAGGGTTTCGAAATTCAGCAGGAAGAATTTTAAAATCTTTGTCATTTGCACTTTGAGTTGGAAGTTCATTGCCAACGAATTGTGGAAGAAGTTGCAGCCAACATTGATAATTCATGAAGTAATTTTGGACGCCAATATTGGGAGATTATAGCTGGTGTTTTTGGATGCCATTTAATGGTGCATATTTGGGTTCTACTGTTGGGCGTGGGTCTCTTATTCTCACAGACACTACCTTCTAACAGCTGCGGCCTGTGCTGAAGCCGTGGGAAACAATAATCAGCAGCCGTCTTTCATGCTAGTAGTTGCAGCTAGCATTGAAGACGCTAGAGACTACAATCAGGTTTTCATTTAATTAATTTGTTTGGGATGGTTGTCAAATTCGTTTTTAAAATCAGAATGTTCAGAGGTGGTGTTGGTATTTTGTAATTGGGGTTTTGAATTTGAAATCAAATAGAATGCAAGGTTATTTGTATTTAAATGAAATTGATTTGTTAAAGAATATTGGTGATATCATTGTTTTACCTGGCAAACTATGTTAAAAATTCATATCATTTTACAATTCCAAAACAAATAAAACTTTGCAAGTAAATTCAATGATAGAGCTAGGCAGGCTCCTTACAAAATCCCTAGCTCTCTCTTGAATAAGGATGCTCATATGCTAAACAATGTATATAGATTGTGCGATCATATGAGACAACTGCAAGGTTCCTTCTTAATTGTGGACTTTCACTCAGTTATAATGATGTGATATGTTGGTTATCACAAAGGGACATATGTTGTTCAATCAATGGATATTGGCTACTTCAAACACTTCCAACCAAATAGACTACAAAAGGAAAGAGTTTAGAAAATTATTCTATTCGTAGAATGCAAGAAACTGTAGATGTCTTTGTGACTCTACTAGACTTAGTTTGGCCATTGACATCAACCAAGCTAGTGCGATCTCCTAAGGTAGATGTAAGATGTTCAAACTATTACTAGTCCATTAACATTATCCATCGATGCATATCAATGTGCAAGCAATAATTGAAGTGAAAGTCGTAAATATGCTATTTGATCACGCAAGGCGTACTTACAATCAACAAGTAGCTAGTGGTTTGGTCTAAACGAGTTCACCAAAGATACATCCAAATACCGTCCATTCAACTTAACACTATTTCTAGCCAACATGAAATAAAATCTACTTAGTGAGAAAATGTAGAAACCATGCAATACTCCAAAGCAACACAAGTAATCCACCATGAAGACCAACAATGAATTAGCAATTACTTTGATAGCATTGATGGAAATATTGTCATTGATGTCAAAGGTCAAAAAGACATTGTCAGTGATGTTAAGTCAAAGGTGTATGAAAGATTGTTGGTTAGCTTATTGTCGTTGGTGCCAAAAAAAAAATGTCATGGATAGTTTGTTATAATTCTCAATGAAGAAATCATTCTCAATGAAGAAAGTTGAAAGACCGACATAGAAACATGTTTAAATTAAAAATTTAAACATAATAAACAAGATAAAGATATTATAAAGAGGAACAAAGTATAAGAGGCTTGCCTAGGAGAACGAACAAATTAAATTGTCATTATGAAAGGCATATATATTAAATTGGATTATACACATTCAGAATTGATGACTGAGATAGTAATATATTGAGTATACGATGTTTTGAAAAGTCAAAAGGAAGAGACCACTTATTCTTAATCAACAATTAGTATGAATGGCAGCGCTGTTGATAAAAACAAAAAGACGATTTCAAAAGATTGCAGTGCTTAGTCTATAAACAAAATACAGCGAACCTTTGTAGAGATGAAGTTTATGTTTCCTCTCGAATTCATGACACAAGGCAACAGCACCATTAACAAAAGATTATTGAATATTCATTCTGATCGAATAAGGAGAATAAAGCCAATCATACAAGAAGTTATTAAAGAAATGATCGAGTATTTTAAGGAGTCGACTTCATATATATATATATATAATGGTCGACCTCAGTACTAGGGTAAAGATAACTACCACATAACAGTGATTAAAGAGCAGCGAGAAAGCAATGATTTAGGAAGCGATCAGATTTAGCATAAAAGAGGAATTCATTTCATCTTATTCAGAAAGCCCCTTAAAAGGAGTGTATTACGGATTTCTTACATGGACAGCAAAGAATTTTTTATAAACTATGTGGCAGCAATAATATAACGAAGAATAGTGATGAAATATACAGCAGCGGTAATTGAATGGTATGATTGTCTCAAACAAATACTCAGGAGCAGCCCGACTATGAGAAGCGATCAAGATGATAACTAGCACCATGCTACAGAATTTGTAAAAAGACCATATGAATCAACTCTTTTCCCATTACTTAATAATCAGAATACATTCATTGTAGGAACAACACAGAAAATTATTGACAGTTTACTCATTATTCAATACATCCACAAATTCAACACAGTCTGCATATTATTCCACACATCCGCAAATTCTGAATACTAGTCTGAGAATATTCAAACTTAAAGTTTGTGGACTGAGTTATGAATTGTTTCAGTGCACCTGTGTAATAGGAATTCACTTCGTAAGGTGGAAGGATGTCTGGTATTCACCCCGTGACGTATGGTGTCATATTCCGGGTGAGGGAATTCACTCTGCAAATAGACTGGGGCCCCGCGTTCAGTAGTGCAACTCCACAAGCACTCTCTCGTCCAACAAAGGTCCTTCGCGTGAATAGCCAACCCGCTCTGTGTTTGAATATGGCGGCCTGGCCGTTGAATGTCACCCGCAGATTCTGTTTGAATATGGTGTGCTGCAGTGAATGTCACCGCAGGAACTTGACCATCTGGCACGCTGGTTATTATTCCGTAGAACCCTGTCGTGAACCTGTCACTATGTCTCTTGTGTAGTCAAATATCATAGACCCGATGTAATAGGTTCTCGCTAATCCACGTCTTCGTGTCTAGGTTTTAACGACACTTCCTTGTTTGCCAAGTACGCTCACTACCGCCAGTAATCAAGACCGACGTGCCATCCAAGTTCTTCTAATACGACATTCCTTGGCGTTTAGCAAAGAGCCACCGTGTCCTGTAAATACGACCCTCCTTGTCGTTTGCAAGAGCCAGTTGTATTCGGTAAATACAACACTCCCTGTTTGCAAGAGACGTCGTGCTCTGTCAAGCAATGAGAGTCCACTAGGCTGGACAATGTCCTGACGAAAGGAATATGAATTTTGTCTTATCTTCAAAACAAGTCTGTACATATCCAAGCATATCCGTTCCTCTCCAGACATCGCCTTTAAAATCCTATATTATTTCCAGTAATTCCGTTCCCGTGAGGAACTTCTCTTGCAACCGTTCTTTTAATTATTAAATATTAGTTTATATTAAGAACACTAATATTAAATAATTAATATTTATTGGAAACTAATAATTATTTAATATTAGTTTATATTACAAAACTAATAATAAATAATTAATATTATTTGTCGAGTTACAATTTTGGGACATTACATCCCACTTTGAATACATCTTATCAATGACTTGTGTGAAGCCATCTACCTCTGGATCATCACATGGAGGGACCCTTCCATCCATTTCTGCATACCATTTGGGATTTAGAGCATAGGCTGCCATATGAAGTTGGGTATTCATTACGTTCCACCTCCGTGTCACAATAGGCCTAATATGCTGCTCATAAAACCCCAAAGTAGGATCCTTAGCTGCAATTATTTTCTTTATCCTCCCCAACATACTGTCAAATGTCTCATATATCTCTCCAAGACTAGGAGAGTCTATATCGGCATATCTAATGTTATCTATGATGGGTGAGATGATAGAGCAAAGATATCTACAAAATGCAAACAAAAATTAAAATCATAAATTTTAATTTAATATGAAAATCAGCAAGCAAAAGATTAACATTTTTTTATTATTTTAAAATAAAATTAGCAACTTACTTCATTGTGGACCACCAATTGTCATCAAGGATCTTTTGCTTGACCGATCTTCCTTCAGAGGAGCTAGAATTAGACCATCAGGTCCACTCTGGATTCATCACCATCAATTGGAGAGCCTCATGCACCTCAAGCATCCTTCCATCAAGATATAGTAAGTGGCATACCTATAATATATACAATTATAAGACTCAATGTAATTGAAAAACAGTTACACATGTAACAATAATTAAAATAATTTAGTAATTTAATGAAATGAAGTAAACTAAACTATAATTCAAATTGGCATACCTTGTCTCAGCTGTTTTGAGGAACTCCTTTGAGAAGGACCAAAAAAGAGCAAGTGAAATGTGGTGGTTGCAAATGAACATTTGAACCCCTCTAGCTTCTGCCACCACTTGCTTCACCCAATCTATCTTCCCTATGTCTTTTAATGCATTGTTCAATGCATGAACACAACAAGGGTTCCAAAAGATGTGCTTGTAAACACCCTCCACAACCAACTAATTTGCACACACATGCTGAATTTGTGATCACCTGTACTACATTAGCTGACCCAACCTCCTCTATGGCATCTCTCAAAATGGTGAACTGGAACTCTGCATCCTTACGTTTTCCTGAACAATCTATGGTTTTTAGAAAATAAGAACCAGCAGGGGATCTGACAATGATATTGATGAGTGGCCGATGTCTAACAACGGTCCACCCATCCATCACAATAGAGCAGCTTGACCTCACCCAAGTGTGTCTCATATCCTCAAACAACACATTAATCTTGGAGTACTCTTTGTCTAGGATGGTAGTTCGTAGTTTATGATCACCAAGGGGTATGAACGAGGAACCCATAGTGGTTATATCTTTCACCATTTGTTTGAAATAAGTGGAACGGGACACATGAAATGGGATACCATTTGCAAAAAAGAATCTACCAATGGATGACTGTAATTTCCTTTGCTTGTGCATTAAACATACTTTCAACTGATCCCTTCTCACCACCACTCATCTTCCTCTTTACTCTTGTCTCAATAGGGATACAACTAGTACCAATGGTGGATGGCATAGGTCCAGATGACTGTGAGTGTGCAATTGCAGTAGATAAACAAGGTGATGGCATTGTCAAACCTTGTTTCCCCATTTCAGCTTCCAAGTGCAATCTTTGACACTCTATTCTCTCCTCATCAGTTAAACTAGGACAAGCTATAACACCATGTCATGCAATACCCAATATGTGTGACTTTACCCTTGTATATCTGCCCCTAAAATCATCATTGCAAACGTGACAATCCCACACCCTAGTCCCTCCTGCATTTTTTTTCTTTTCACCCCTAGGTGTAATGTATTGGAGAAGAGGTTTTTTCTTGTACAAAGGGCCCCTTGCATATTTGTTCATGATTGTTGAAGGGCACTTAAACAAATCATTTTGTTGAAGCCCACTAGTAGTCTCAACACTATCATTTTGAGTTTGAGTTTGACTACCCACATGTTCTTCACCACTACTACTACCCTCAGTGCTGCTCATTGTAGTTGTTTTTGAGATTTTAGAATGCAATGAACAAAAACAATGCAAAAAATAAAAAAAAATCAGACAATTTGAAGCTTAAGTTTTGATAAAAAAATAAAAAATGGAAGCATGAGAGGAGGTTTACAATTACTTCTTCCAAGCTCTTGCTTCCTACAATGTTGAAATCACTTGCACAAATCCTTCCTGCTATTGCTTCAAATGGAAAACTACAACCCTTGCTGCTGTGTGAGAAAAGAAAAAAACATAATAAATTTTAAAATGCTCATATGCAAATAGTAAGCCACGATTTTTGGCTTTTAGGGCAAACAACATGGAGGGGCCCACAAGGCGTCCAACCTAATGCACGTGGGTTGGGCTTTTTAAAATTTTTTTGACTGTTTTTTTTTGCTTTTACATAGGGGACGGTCAGGGGATGGCTAAAATGTCCCCGGTACTTCCTCTCGTCCCCAAGTTTCTTGGATGTCCCCCACTTCTTTCCAGATTTTGGGGACGGGGTGGGGACGTCTCACAGCCGTCCCCCCGTCCCGAAAATGTCCCCATTCCAGAAACGAGGGGTTTTAGGCCAGGGACGCGTCCCCGGGTAACACTGCTTCAATGAAGATTGGTTATAGGGTTGAAGATGCACAAATACCAAGTCTCCTAGCTCAAAAGACTTCTCAACTCGATGACAATCAACATATTTCTTCTGATGTTCCTATGCAATCTAAATATTCTCCTTGAGCGCTTTGAGGATATCTTGATTTTCTTTAGCTCACTTTAGAGCTTTTGGAGCTCTAGAATCAGAAAAACCAAATCAACAAATGTAGAAGCTTCATAACCATACAAAGCTTTGAAAGGTGTCATGCCAATGCTCATATGATATGTAGTATTGTAACAAAATTCTGCCAAATGTAACCATTTTGCCCATGCTTTTTTTTGTCCTGAAACATAATTCCTCAAGTAGCCTTCAAGCCACTTGTTTACAATTTCAGTTTGACAATCCATTTGAGGGTGATAACTTGTGCTATGGTTGAGTTCCGTTTCAACCAACTTCATCAATTCTTGCCAAAACGTGCTGATGAATATGCGGTCTCTATCACTTACAATCTTCTTTGGCACTCCATGAACTTTTCACTTTGCATCTGAACTTTACACAACATGCTGGGTGGAAATTTAAGGTGTATTGGGCCCAGCCATCAATCAAGGTCGGAAATCAAGCCCTTCTTAGGCTCCATCTTGAGTGGAAATTTGCAATTGTTTGGGCTCGCACTCAAATACTTAGGCGGAAATTGAGGTCTTCTTGGGCTCAAGGCCAAGTCTGGGTGGAATATAGCCCTCTCTTGGGCTCAAGTGTTTGTAGTTGACTCCAAATTTTCTAAGTGTTGCATGACGTGATGTGTAGATCAATTGCATTCCTCCCTTGCTCTAATTTCACTATGACAATATCAACATCCTCATAACTCATTCTGATTTTCTCCCAAGGCTGGGCAGAATTTTGCTTGTGGTTGGGCTCAATGTCAAGGCTGGCCTCCAAAATCTTGTTAAGTGCTAAACAATCAACGTATATCGCCCAGATTTCAAAATGTAACCAGGTTCTCATTTCATCATTGGAATCAAAGTCTCCACCACTTGTTTACAATTTGCATAAGGATAGATTTGGGAGTTTGCATATTCATATCCATCAAACCAAATTAGAAAACAATACTTGATTTTGAGCACCTTTCTTGTCTTGCAAATTGAACTCCATCATCGGCTGGAATTTGGGAGCTTAAAAAGTTAAATCTGAATCCAACCTTTACAAGCTTATTTTCTGATTTCATGATTTTACCCTTTGAGATCAAATTTCGAAGAATGACTTGCACCTAACAACTCCTTACTCACTACAAGACTCAGACTTGCAACTCAAACTAACTTGCCCAAGATTTTTCCTTGTTAGCCTCTCAAGACTTGGAAAATGTTGCGACACCAAGACTAAGACTATCAACCTACTAACTGCCAAAAACGAAAAGTGGGGGGTCCCCATTTGAAATGGGGTGTGTGTGTTTGACAACACAACACTATGTCTCTTGATTTTGAATACGAAAGTTGGCTTTGTTTTGAGGAACATATGAATAATGTTTATCTTTTCCTAACATCGATCCCTCCAAATATTTGAATAGAAGTAATTTTACATATTCTTTTTAGTAAAATAATAAATAAACATGGTCTACCGACCAAAAATAAATAAATAAACATGGTCTATCTGCTGGTAATAGAGGTGTGCGTTCATGAGCCCATGCAAGCGTTTCAATCAGTTCTTGCCAATATCCACACCAAGAAATAAGAAACATAAATCCAGTAGCCCAAACAAGATCCACCCACCCACTACTTATTCATTCCCGATGAAACATACCGGAAATAAAGTTATGTATATGACCGACTGCTATTGTTTGCTCCCTTGAATTAATTCTGGGAGTTATGTCACCCCATGTCATGTTAAAGAACAGCTGGATACAACCAATATCCATGGCATACCAATCCCTATGAGGATCCAGAGGTGTGTCCTCTCAATGGTGGTGAACTAGAGAACTAGATGAGCTATTGATCAATAAGTTTTAAACATATTTCTTACATTATAATTTATCTTGTAGGAAATAAAAACCTGGAATTTTTTTAGTAGAGATTGGGTGGAGGTTTGCTATTGTAGTTTTAACAATTGATTCATTTTGATCTCTTCCATAGTGCAAAAGGGAAGGATTTCTGAACAAGATCAAAGGGGAAGCTGGTGAAGGATGCAACATATATGGATCCCTTGAAGTAAACAAAGTGGCAGGGAATTTCCATTTTGCTCCTGGTAAAAGTTTTCAATATTCTGGAATGCATGTGCATGATCTAATGGCATTTCAGACAGAAAACATCAATGTAAGAAATAATTTTGAGCTCACCTAAATTTGTCCAATAATTGCTTGTGTCTTAAGAAGATAATGAAATGGAAATCTAAATATTGTTTTGATAATTTATTAGGCACATAAAGTTCTAGTTCTGATCTTTTATTCAAAATATACCATGACAATTTTCCTCATTGAGTGGAAAACGATAATTATAATTGAAAGGTAATTCGCTGCAGGTGAGTCATACAATACACAAGTTAACATTTGGAGCACACTTCCCTGGAGTTGTAAATCCTCTTGATGGGTGAGTGGGTCTTGTCTTGATTGAAGGGGGTTGTATTTGAAGGACTACTGTTTATCAAAAGACTTTATTGGAGTTTTAGACAAATTTTGGGTTAATTTCGTTCCAATATCTTACAGAGTACAGTGGACACAACAAATGAGAACTGGCATGTATCAATATTTTATTAAGGTCAGAAGATAAAACTTTACATGCAGAAGCTTCTAATAACTTAGTCATTTCTGACTGGCATGTATCAAGATTTTAACGAAGTATATAATTACAACTTTTAAGCTCTTGTAGTCTGTTGAATAATATTGCTAATTGAACAAGTGAAGCTCTTTGGTTTGTCTTAGTTGCAAATACTGTAATCTAACTTCTGTGTTTTGTGTTATTTTCTTAAGGTAGTACCCACTGTATATAGTGACATTGGTGGGAATAAAATCCTGACAAACCAGGTTAGTTTATAATCCTGATAATTATGATGATATTTCATGCCATAGTAGCTAAATGCAAATTTTCCTTTTTTATATGAATTTGTGCAGTTCTCAGCAACTGAACACTTCAGAGCTATGGAATTTGGTATGAGTGGATCCCTGCCTGGAGTATTCTTCTTTTATGACCTTTCACCAATCAAGGTTTGTATATCTTTTGAAAAGTTAAATAGAATATACATGACCTTATAGTTGAGAGATCTTACCATGTTCACCAACCTTTAAATTTTATGAATCAATATAGTAGGATAATCATTTCAGTACTACATGCACTTGCAATTGCACTCATCTGCATACTTTGTATATTCACTAAGGATTCTCACACTCGGAGCGAGAGGAACTGTCAACGTAATCTGGATATGAGTCTGAACTAAAAGCTAATTTTTTACTCAGGATTGTATGCCATATAGTAGTAGATAAAAACTTGATAATTTCATGTCATTGCATAGTAGATCATCATGGCAGTAGTTAATGTTTGTTCCAATAGTCACCCATTCCTCCCTTTCAATGTATACTGTTTATTTTTGTCTCATATGCTTAGTGTCACTAGAAAAAGTGCAAAATATGATGATACTAAATTTTTTCGAAAGACTTTTTTGTTGTTATAGCCAAAAGGTCTTCATATGATCTCTGAAACTATTTTGCCTACTTTGATGGAAAGGTTCCGAGTCTCTGACCATACTTTTTGATGGTTCTAACTTTGAAATATTAATATAGAGTCAACTGAGCAATACAATTTTATTAATCTGATTTAGCCTTTCCTTAAACCATGGGTCTTAGGTGAAATCCATTTTGTCTTTCGGTTCAAAATAGGTTTGTCCATTTTGTAATATTAATGTAGAGTATTCAGGCCTGGGGAATCTTACCATCATTGATCACACTTCTTTTACAGTTCTAATTTTAAAATATATGTTTAGTAAGGAAGATAGATCTGTTGATCCAATTTAGCCTTTCAATAAACCTTAAATTTTTGGTATTCCATATTGTTAGTGTGAAAAGTGATAGTATTTAGTTGGTCTAATTCACACGACTCTTAAGCTCACTTAGAGAAACATCTTACTTTTTGTCACACTGTATGTGAACTCACCATGTGTATCTAAACGTGTCCATAGAGCCTTACATGCGTTTTACATTCAGAAGTGTAGTCAGAATTTTAGTCATATCTTCTTACCTTCTTATCCTTTCCTTTATATGCAAGGATCTTTTTTGTACATATTACGTAACATGCATATATGATAATTGTTTTATCTTGCAATTTTTGTTAGTGGAATGTATTTCATCTTGCAAGCTGATCTTGGTTGCTTGGACGTGGTATTAGAGCATGCTTGTAAACTCATTCCCATCAAGGGTCGTGGCAACCTACTTTCACATGATTCATCTTTGAGAAAAACCAACCTCACGATCGCATTTATAAGGCTCAAGAAATGAAGTTTTATATATAACACATATTTTAGGTGATAAAAAATTTGGTGTTTCTTAGAGAGGTCATCAATGTAAGCATATGGAAAACAAATGTAAGAAATTTAATTAGTTTCTCCTTGGCATGCTGTGATTGTCTATTTTTCTGAAAATTTGTAAAATCAATCTGTACTATAAACAGTTAATTTAGGCTTTCAACTTGCAAAAAGTACTCGAGAACTTGTTCATTTTTTTTGGATGGGGGCATATTTCACAATATTTTTTTGTTATGAGGGGTTTTACTTTTATCAGTTTTGTGATTTTGTTGAGGTTGTAAGGCATTATTGCACTGTGTTTTTTGTAGTCACCTCATGACATAAACTGTAATCATTCTTTTCCAAAATGTAATGTAGGAAATATGACTTAGTCAAAAGGAAAACTATGTTCCTTTGAGAGTTAACTTCACTACATACAGTCAGATAAAATTTATTAGTTAAATTATTAAAATGAAATAGATAAAATTTACAAAAGTTGAAAAATAAAAATAACTTTTTGACTATAGCCTATAGGAGTAGAAAATATGGATGACAGAGAGTCTTCGATTCAATTTTGAGCATTTTGAACAAGGACACCATCGTGATGTGTGGATGTTCGCACGTAGTGCTGTTATCTCATATGTACCTCGGACAAAAATCACTCAAAAAATAGCAATGACCCATTTCAACGCTTTGGCTAACTTACAAAACTAAGAAACTAGAAACACTAATATTGTATAATAGAAATATAAAATAAATTAAAATATAAGCTGTAAATGATCTAAATGAAAGAAATAAATAATAAATAGACACAAGTGAACCTCCATGCATTTGAATATGTTCAATAAACCTGCACATACAAAGAAAAGGGAAATTGTTTGGGGCTATTAAGAGACTGACCTCAGTTCAGCCCTTGCTTTGGTGTCTCCACCTCCACAATAGCCAAGATAGAGATCAATAAAAATGAAAATGATAAATAGATAAAATGATAAATGATTTGATTGATACAAAGATAAGGGATGCGATAAATACCCAAAATGCTCAGAGGTACAAGATAAAAAGGAAGGTATTACCTGCTAGGCTTGATAGAGCCAAGAGAGTGAGCAAGAGATTTGTGAGAGGATACCGTGAGAGTGCTATAATAAGCTGTATGGAGTTGTGCATAAGATAAAGAGTGCAAAAGCGCCAAATGATTTCTAAAGAGTTTCCAAGCGAGATTGTTTAGAATGAAAGATATCTTTAGAAAGAAGAGAGAAATGAAGGGGCAGATGAGGCCATTACGAGATCATTTTGAGACATTTTCTTTGACCTGATAAGGTGACAAGTGGAAAATGCTCAAGAATGTCTTTTGCATGATAAAATATTATAGGATGCAAGCATGTGATGTTCGCGAGACCGCTAATGGGTCGGCTACCCAACCCATTAGCGGTGTTGGTTAACACCCCTAACTTTTGCCATTTGTTCTAAATTAAATAAATGATAAAACATTAAAATATAATACATAAAATATTAGTAAATGAATATTATTAAATATTTTTTCTGATCGTTGGCTTGGATTGACTTCTACATCCCTCATGTTGACCTAAGCTTTCTTTTGACGCGGGATGGATATGGAGTCTTATGCTTGAAAGGATATGCGTGTTTTTGTCAAATGATTAGCAGTAGCAAAGCTGGACACTTCTGAGATGGAAGCCTCAGAGGTCCTAGGTAGGTAGGACGATCCCCCTACCACATTTAATGTCATTTTATTCGCTCTGGAAGACATACTCCATCTAAGCGGTGTGGTTGTGCAGGAAAAGGCAATTGATGAGCAGCACATATGCCTAGAGGAAGTGCATAAGGCCTTAGGAGATTCTTGTGTGTTCTATCCTCCTAAAGTGATGATAATATTTACTCTGCTATTCCTAGCAACATCAGTAAGCAGGATCGGTCTCTAGGAAGGCTATAGGAGCAAGATTGATCTGCGTGCATCAGCTAAAGACTTGACTGGAGGGATTGATTCATCTAGTGAAGGGAGTAAATAATTTGAACATGCACATGATTGGTTAAATAAAAAACTTGACTAGCTTTGTAAAGAACCTGCCTGGCTCTTTCCTTGAAATTCGACTGCAATAATTCCTCTTGACTTGGAAAAGAAATGTTTTTGATATTCCTTTGCAAATATATATATATTTTTTTCGTGTTTTTCTCAATGTATAAAAAAAGAATTGCAATTACTCCAACGAAATTAACTCTCAAATGCTAATTACGAATCGCTCCATAAATTCATAGTTTTAATTACAAACAAATTGGTTCCACACATTTCAAATGATATTAATTATCAGCAATTGCGAACAAGTATCTAAATTAAAACGTGCTACCTCTTTGAAACCCTCCAGTATGCTGGCCGCGGCTAGCAAGATGTAGGGAGCCGTTAGCAGAAACTACACACCAAGTGGGTGACTGTAAACTATTTGATGTCTTTTGAAAATTGCTCCTCCATACTGCTGCAACATTCATTAACCAATCCTCACGCCAAACAATGAAACTTTGGCCCTTCAATCATCAGTCACATGCAACCACGATTCACCAGCATAGGCCATTGGTTCAAAGTGAAAGACAAACAAGAAATTCTCAATTTCTTGCAAGAAGATCTCGAACCAAACCCTCGACTCCAAGCTCAGCGAAATGCATGAGTTTTTTAGTTTTCAAAAATGATTAAAGGTATCCTCCATTGTTTCGAAATTCCCTTTTAAATGCCTTGAATCTTCCTTGAGAAGTCACGAAATCCACAACTTCAAGAAGAAGCTCTTCATGACTTAAATTATAAACCTTCATTAAGCTTGGGATAAGACATATCTCCTTTCAAAAAATACTTATTTCCTCTTCCACTTAGAAAACCAAACTTAAGACATTATAAAATCATTAAATAATTAATGATTTGATGAATTATAAGCTCAAGGCAATAATTATTTAAAATAACTTACGTAATTAATTCCATTTACTCCAAGCCCACTCTGAATAACTGCAATGTCAAAACAACTGCTCAGACACTAGCCCACAAGGGTGGCAATGATGGGCTAATAATCATGTCCCCCAGACACCTGCTAAATCAGGGACATCACAGTCCTCCCTCCCCAAGATTGCTTGCCCTCAAGCAATCGCAAACCGGGGTGCTGAAGAATATCCTCTGATTCCAAAGTGGCATCCTCAACAGGTAAACCATGCCACTTCACCAAAAACTCTCTAATGACATATCATCGCAAATGTCTCTCACGAGTCTCCAAAATAATCTCAGGAATCAATTCCAATTTCCCCTCATCATCGAGGGGTGGCAAAATAGAGGACGAAACAACATGCCTGCCTAACGCCTTATTGAGGCGCGATACATGCAAAACATTATGCACTCTCCTATCCTCTGGCAAATCCAGCTCATAAGCAACCTCGGCCACCCATCTAACACAGAAAGGCCCATAATACCAAGGCTTGAGCTTCTCAGCTCCGCTCTTCCGGATAGATGACTGCCTGTAGGGCCGTAGCATCAAATAAACCATATCTCTAACTTGGAAAGAGCGGGCAACTCTCCTCTGATCAGCATACTGTTTTTGCTGATTCTGAGCTCTCTAAATATTGTCCCGCATGTTCCCATAATGTCCTGACTATACTGGAACAAATCACCTGCACTGGGAACTCTGCTATCACTGAAAAGCAAATCTAGGAAACTAGGAGGATCATATCCATACAGAGCTCGGAAAGGAGTCATCCGAATAGAGATATGGTGAGTGGAATTATAGCAATACTCACATAAATAAATCCACTTCACCCAAGCTCTCTGCTGAGCAGAGACATAATTTCGAAGATAGCCTTCCACCCATTTATTAACAATCTCAGTCTAAGGGTGGTAACTAGTACTGGAAGTCAACTCTGTCCCACACAACCTGAAAATCTCCTGCTAGAAGTGACTCATAAATCGGCTATCTCGGTCACTCACTATATTTCGGGGTAAACCATGCAATCTGAACACCCCCCGGAAGAATAAATCTGCAACCTGAGCGGCTGAAAAAGTAGTAGTGATCGAGAAAAAGTGAGCATATTTTGTAAGACGATCAACTACCACAAAAATGCAGTCCCTACACTGGGCTTTAGGCAAGACCACAATGAAGTCCATGGAAATGCATTCCCACTTCCGCTCAGGAATGGGTAATGGCTGCAGTAACCCTATTGGATATGTGTGCTCCTGCTTGTTCTGCTGGCAAACAGAACACTCTCTAACATATTGCTGCACATCATACTTCAGGCCTTTCCAAGTAAACCTCTCACACACCTTCCTGATAGGTTTTAAAAAACCCGCGATGCCTTGCTAAGGGAGAATCATGGAAAGCTCTCAACAGCACAAGCTTGACACTCGATCCTGGAACCAACAATACCCTCCTTGTAAATGATCGACTCATTTACAAGAGTATACCTGCTGTCCTGTATGGTCCCATAAATAAAACCAGCTGCCCACTGATCTCTAGCATACTCAACAACGATCAAATGCCTCCAATCCTCAGATATCTCTGTCATAGCACACAAATGAGGCCTCCATGAAAGTGCATTAGCAACCACATTCTGAGTACCCTTGATATAAGAAATATCAAAATCATATGACTGTAGTTTATTGACCACTTCTGCTATCTCTCGTTGAGATCACGCTGTCCAAGGAAATACTTCAGGGTGTTATGATAAGTTTTTATGCAAAACTTACTACCAACCAAATATTGCCTGAATTTAGCCAAAGCATGCATTATGGCTAACATTTCCTTGTCATATACACTAAAGGTTCTCTCAGGACCCCTAAGCTTCCTGCTCTCAAAAACAATGGGGTGGTGATCCTGGGAAAGTACCACACCAATGCCCTCACCAGAGGCATCACAATGCAAATCAAACGGTCTAGAAAAATCTGGCATCGCTAGAACCGGACATGATGTCATAATCAACTTGAACTTCTCAAAACACTCCTGTGCCTGAGAGGTCCACTCAAAAGCCCCCTTATGGATCAAATCAGTCAAAGGTGTTGCATGTCGTGAGAACCCCGCAACAAATCTACAATAGAAAGCACACAGACCAATGAAACCTCTGAGCTGTGTCAAGCTCCCAGGGGTAGGCCAATCCTAAATAACACGAACCTTATTAGGGTCCATGCGCAGACCCTCTGCACTGATGATATGACCAAGGTACAACAACTCAGTCATTCCCAGAGCACACTTGGACTCCTTTGCATACAAGGAAGCCCTATCCAAAATGTCCAGTACAGTATCCAAATGAGCAAGATGGTCATCCCATGTCTTGCTATAAACCAATATATCATCAAAGAAAACCAGAACAAATCTCCTCAGTTGACTGTGCAAGACCCTGTTCGTGGTAGACTTAAAGGTGGCCGGAGCATTAGTCAACCTGAAAGGCATGACTAAGAACTCAAAATGTCCACAGTGACATCTAAAAGTTGTCTTCTCTATGTCCTCCTGCAACATTCGAATTTGATGGTAACCCAATGTCAAATCAATCTTAGAGAAGAAGCATGCACCATGCAACTCATCTATCAACTCATCGATGCGTGGAATAGGATACCTGTTCTTAATTGGCCTCCGATTCAGCATCCTGTAGTCAATGCACATCCTAAGGGTACCATCCCTTTTCTTCATGAAAACTACTGATGAAGCAAAGGGAGACTTACTTGGCCTAATATGCCCCATAGAAATCAGCTCCTGAATTGTTTTCTCTATCTCATCTTTCAGGCGCTTGGGGTGCCGATAAGGAGTAATCATAATGGGCTTAGTGCCCTCCTCTAGCTCAATAATGTGCTCAATGCCTCTGTCAAGTGGTCTGTCGTGTGGTAAGTCACTAAACACTTTAGAGTGTTTAGTCTTGAGCTCCTGTATGTCAAGGTGATAAGCTGATTTCCTTGACTCATCAAGTGTGGGTAATATCCTGCACTGTGCTGCCCATTCAACTGCTTCATGGCTAATGAGACGCTGTATACGTCTAAGTGACACGGTCTTCAAATTCTCCTCCCTGACTGCCTTGAGTATGTGTTTCTTACCATTTACTTCAAACTTCATCTCCATATCCTTAAGGCTGAGATAAAAAGCCTCAATAGAGTGCAACCAGCTCATACCCAAAACTAAATCAGCACCTCCCATGTAAACCACATAAAAATCAATTTTGAACTCATAATTGTTTAATTTCATGGGAAGATCCTTAATCATTCTGTCACACTTCAAAGTGTAACCATCAGCCACCTTAACTCTAATGCCCTCAAACTCCTCTGTCTGTATGCCTCTCCTAGAGACCAAACATGAATAGATGAAGTTATGGGTGGCACTTGTATCCAACAAGGCAATGACATGCTGCCCTGCTAAGAGGCCCCTCATCCTGAAAGATCCCTCTTTCTGCATATTAGAGAGGTATACAACCTTGAGGTGGGAATCCTCATCCACCTTCTCACTATTAACTGCTTCTTCATGACTTTCTTCTTCATGATCAGCTTGCTGCCCCTCAAAATCAGAATTATGGTCATCCTCATAATACCACAACATAAGCGTATTTCTACCCTTAGGCTTCAATGGGCATTCATGTTTTTCATCATAGGGACCCTTGCAATAAAAACACAATCTTCTTCTCCTCAAATTACTGTGTTTCTGGATCTAAGGGCCCTGTCACTGGTTTATTGAAATCTGGTCCTTCACTTCCTTTTGGAACAGCCTTATTATCCTAGGGAGAATTAGATGGTTTTGGAGGAAATTTATTTCGTGGAGCTGAAAACTCCAAGTCCCTAGCCTATTTTCCTAGGATGCCGGTTCGGGTTCGGGTTCGAAGAACCGGTTCGCCGGTTCGCCAAAATTTTGAAAAGGGGTTTGGGTTCGGGTTCATTAGTACAAAAATATGTAATTTTTTATTTATATATATACATATTTTGATATATATGCAGCCTAGAAGCATGAGTTAAGATTAGAATGTCACGTAGTATCATAAAAAGTAAACATTTAAACAATAAAAACACTATTAAATTTGTAATCATACCATCATGAATCATGAATCCATGATCATACCATCATATACTTCAAGTTCAAGTTCAACCTCAAAGATTCAAAACATCTAAATTAAATCAGAACATCAGTTCAAGTATCATTGATCAACTAATGCCAAATGGATTCAAAATTTGTTGATATTCAATGTTCATTATTCTAGAATGTAGAATCTATTCAGATTCTTCAGCATCTTCTTCTTCTTCATCTTCTTCTTCTTCTTCTTCATTGGCATTCGTTGACTCATAAATAGAGCTAAGGCCAATGGGGTCAGCTGCACTAATAATAGTATTTGCTTCAAAATCTTCACATTCCTCTAGTGCAATCCGAGATGTGGACGCATCCAAGTCCGCAAGCTCTGCATTTATATCCCA